>CM060947.1:100546710-100724210 GCA_030765055.1 Mantis religiosa | reverse complement strand
AAATATTGAAATTAAAATCCCCTGTCTCGATTCATAATTGTTGTTTGCTAGCTCAGCCTTTACTCTATTCTGTTGTGAATTACCGACTCATTACTTCCAAATCCCCAAAACCTATTTATAAATAATCTTATGAACATGCTATATGTCTTATGTAATCCCAAGGTTAATCTTAAGCATTCCAAAGCATTTTTCTTTAAGCAACATTTAACAAACATCATTCGGAATTTGCTTGGGATTCTTTTTATTCTAAAATATTCTAAGGAAAAGATTAGGATTGTCACCAGATTCCTGATCAAAACTTAGTGGACTTTAAAATCTTGAAGTAGATAATTTATGCAATCAGTGTGATTTTAACTCTGTGCGTGCGTGCGTGCGTGCGTGCGGGCGTGCGTGCGGGCGTGCGTGCGCACGTGTGCGTGTGTGTGTGTGTTGGAGAGAGGTTGAAATTGGAGACAATGGCCTTGTAACTAGTCCTTCAATAATATAAAAAAAGTAGTCTGATTTTTAAAAGAAGATACGTGAATGTTATCAAGCAAGGGACGCGAAGCGTAAGAGGGGAAGGTTGTTGCAATGATAACGTAAACAAAGGTTGGCAGATTGGTTACACTGGTGAATCACATACTCTGATAGCTCGAACCCTTGTTTATATTTCAAGTGTTGAGAGGATAAAGAAAGGGGATATCTGCATTACTTCCTGTCTGCTGTTGGGCACCTCATGTGGAGATGCAGATGACCTTCACATATCTTCTTTTAAAAATCAGACTGTAAGTGAAAAGTGTCAATAAACCAACTACAAACAGATTTTACGATGTTCTGGAGATTTAAAAGTAAGTATTGTTTAGTGTCATTAATCGACTCACCCTTAAATTTAATTTATTAGTGAGGTTGAAATTGGAGACAATGGCCTTTGTAACTAGTCCCTCAATAATGTAAAAAAAAAGTAGTATGATTTTTAAAAGAAGATACATGAAAGTTATCAAGCAAGGGACGCGAAGGGTAAGAGGGGAAGGTTGTTGCTATGATAATGTAAACAAAGGTTGCCAGATTGGTTACACTGATGAATCACATACTCTGATAGATTGAACCCTTGTTTATATATCAAGTGTTGAGAGGATAAAGAAAGGGGATATCTACATTACTTCCTGTCTGCTGTTGGGCAGCATTGCGCAACCTCATGTGGAGAAACAGATGACCTTCACATATCTTCTTTTTAAAAATCAGACTGTAAGTGACGAGTGTCAATAAACCAACTACAAACAGTTTTTACGATGTTCCGGAGATTTAAAAGTAAGTGTTGTTTAGTGTCATTAATCGACTCACCCTTAAATTTAATTTATTACAACCACACTGTTTTCAACACTTCCATGAAGGGAAATTACCTCCATTTCTTTTTATAAAATTTTCTTGCACTTCTTTTATTTCAGATATTACTTCATTATTGAATTTATTAAATTCACCACGTGATTGCATTTCACTACTCACATGTACAACATTATTAAGATTCTTAAACTTTTCTGCGAGATTATTTTGCACTACTGTTGTCTCTTCATGAATTTTCTTAGAATTTTCCGATACTACCACAGCTATTTCTGACTTAAAAGTATGAAATTGAAAGAAGCGTAGAGACAGTGAAGCACAACTTAGCACAAAAGTGAATCCAGAAGATATTGACACACTGCTTCACTCATCCTGTGAAAAAACAGTGTGAGTGAAGCAGTGTGTCAATATCTTCTCGATTCACTTTTGTGCTATTTCTGACTTATTTAATTCCATTTCCACTTCATTCTGTTTTCTATCTCTTTTTCTGTTGTATGCTTAATTTTTGTTTTGTTTTTCCAATTCCTCACTTTGTTGCTATACATCAAATTCTTTAGCTACTTCTGTTCTCATTTCCTTTATTACATGTTCCTGTCCTAACCTGATTTACTGATTTCCCTATACTCTCATTTTTAATCTCATTTCTATTCTTTTCTGTTCAATTCTTTGTGCTAATATTAAATTCTTTCCTACTTGATTCCATTTTTGGTGTCAAATCATATACAATCATTTTCATTTTCTGTCTTTATTTGCATTCACTTCTATTTTCTGTGTTTAGTTTTGTGTCAAATCATTTACATTCATATTTATTTTCTGTGTTAAATTAGCATCTAAATTAGCTATCTGCTGTACCAACATTTCTAGTATTGATTCATTTTCTTTACCCCCTTCTACTTCTCTAATTTCCTTTCCTACTTTCTCTACTTTATTACCCTCACTTTTGTCACCTGTTTCTTTATTATTCTCCATTATCCTTACTACTCTTTTATTTCTTAATATCATGAACTACACTGTCCTGCAAAATAAAATTTTTGTTCACCAGTTTGCGATCTGAAAGGAGATATTAACTAACTTTGATGTGCTAAATTCAATGGTGCTTTCATTTTTCTCTTTAACATAAAGTTTTCTCACGAATCACAAAATAAATTTTGAAAATACTGTTTTTGGTGTAAAAACACGTGCATTATAAAATAAAAAGAGAATGAAAATTTGCGATCTGAGAGGTAATATTAACTAACTTGGATGTGCCAATTGAATAGTGCCTTCCATTTTGTTTCCTATCATATAAGGTTTTCTCAAATATCCCAAAATAAATTTTGAAAGTACTCTTTTTGGTGTAAAAACATGTGTATTATATATAAAATAAATACAGAATGCAAAATTTGTGATCTGAGAGGTCATATTAACTAACTTGGCTATGCTAAATTGAATGGTTCTATTTTGTTCTGTCATACAACACTTTCTCATAAAACACACAATAAATTTTGAAAATGCTGCAGTTATATATAGTGTCCAATATATAAAAAGTATTGAATTTCATAAAAATAGTACATGTTACATGAAAACTGTTATCATACTTGAAATCAGCGCATTTGTTTCCATATAAGTAGCATATTTTCATCAAAACCAGGAAAGTATTGCAGAACAGTGTTATCTGTATAATCTTACACAAGGTTTTCTTTCTTTTTTTTTTTTTCTATTTATTGAATATTTTCTTCTTTCTTCATTCTTCTCTTCTACTGCTACCTTCGTTCATCATTTTCTTCGCTTTTCTTTCTTCATCCATTATCATCTCCTGAAGTCTTTTGTTCACTTCTATCTCCTTTATCGTCCCATCTCTTCTACATGCCATTCATCCTTGGTCCTTTGTAGATAATTTTCTTCTCCTGTCATCTATATTTCTCTCCAGTAAATCTCTTCTTCCAAGTCGTAGTTATCTTACATGGAACCTATTTATACCTACCATGCGTTGGTCCACCAATTTGATGTGAAGTTGTATTCCTTAAATCTCTTTGCACCAAGATTTTTCATCAAATTGATAATGATCTTTAAGTTTGCACCATATTATTATGCTGATTTGATAAAGATTTGTTGGTGTTATATTAGTCTTTACCTTCATTTACCAGCTTAATTGCAGTCAGCGAGCACTGATGATTAATTTCTCAGAGGTGGTCTCGGATCAATGTTTTATCTCATCTTTATTAGTGAAATAACACTTCCTATATTGGTTTAAATATTAGTATTTATCCTATAGACACAATAGTAAATTGAAATCACAAAAATGCACACCATTCTGAAGAATACTTCTACATCACCAAGAAAACTTTCTTGTAGCATCTGCAGAAGGTTTTTCCCATCTCTATAGTTACCACCCAACAGTTACATAATCAATTTATCATTTCTATCTGTGTGTCTCTTGGTTTTTTTCCCTCATTTATTCATAAGCGCATTTATATTTCATTATACCCGCTTCGGTAGCGTAGATGGTAGGGTGTATACCTCACGTTCAAGAGGTTCCGAGTTCGAATCTCAGTCAGGGTGAGTTACCTGGATAAGGTTTTTTCAGGGGTTTTCCCTTATCCTTCAAGACGAATGTCGGGTAACTCTAAGCTCCGTGGACCCTGGACTCATTTGAGTCAATTTCACCCAATTCATTCACCGTCCGATATGACTTAACATTGGAGGACATAAAAAAAAAACATTACACCAACACTTTTTAAATTTTAGCTTCATTCCAAAATTAATAAACAGCTCTTGCTTGGGGCCATCTTTAACAATGGTTTCAATCTTCTGCACTTCCCACTTGGAAGATCAACATTACAAAATACAGTGTAACAGCCATGAACTTCGACATCTCATCTTTATATATTTTCAGAAAATACATCATCAAGTCATCTGGCAACTCCACCCACATCATCTTCCACAAACACCCATGGCACCACATTAGTTGGAAAGAACTTGAGAATGGTAGAATGAGCTATTGAAACTAGTTGTTCATTAATTACAAGTGAGTGAAGTTCAGTGTTCCTGCAAACTCAGATAATTTATTACAGGTGTTCTTTATAACAGAAATAACTAGTTTTCATTATTTCTTGTGCTATGTAATGACATCAGTCAAAAGAAACATATATCATATACTCATATCAGATTGGAACTATTGAAGCTGCATTTCTTAAATATTATTTTTATTAGTACTTACTATTTCTGCCCAGATACTATGTTGACGTTCTAGCTGAGCTTGTTTGATTTCTGCAATTGCTTTGTTAATCTCTATTTGTGTTTTACTTAGTGGGCTCCACAGTTGATTCATTTCTGTCTGTACTCCCAGCAGCTGGCTGCACAAATTTAAATAAAAAAAAGATTATACATATTATTGTAAATCCAACTAACAGTGTTTGCAAGAAATGTATTGTGGAATAAAATTTTGAGTCAAACTAGTACTAAATACTCCATATATTGCTAGTTTTTACCTAGAAAGCATTTTGTTAGGACCTTCCTAACCTCAGCTAATGTCAAGCTCCTAACGAAACACGTTCTAGGTGAACACTGGCAGTATATGGAGCATTGAGTAATAGTTAAACTCAAAATTACATTAATTTTGTGCTTCATTGTATCATAGTCCTTACTCATAGGAATGTATGGTGGAGTTTTGCCATCACTGTCAACTAAATACTATGATTGAAAGAACTTTTAATTAACCCAGTAACTTAATCAGTTTACATTTACATATCTTTTTCGTCTGTTATGGTTGCCATTATCTAAAGAATTCATTGTTGCAAAGTTTCAGATGTTTGCATTGCATGTTATTACTACAGCTTGGATTTTTGCATATTTGTATGTTTTATTTCTTGATAGTTAAATGTATGCAAATAAGTAATAAATTTATTCCATATTGTAAGAAGCTTAATAAAGAAGTTTTACAGTGCATATAAATGCATATTTAAGTGGTTAGTGCATATTTACTATATGCGCATGATTTCTTGAGCGCTGGATTTACGGTGTGGTGCGGGCAGAGGGGAAGAAGAAAGAGCTAACATGCTCTTGTTTCTGCAGTGTGGTCAACCTAGAAAAACACAATTCAGCCAAACTGTGGTAAGATAAGCAAAGATATGTGCCGAAGGTATGAGATGTGTCAACAATCAATTGAACTCCATCTGATATGCTGTATGCTTATATATTTACTGTTATGAAACACATAAAAGTATAAAACAAATATTATGACACCTATAACCACTTACTCACTTTGTGATACTTCAATTTCCAAGTCTACTGCGTCACTTTTGTCGCTGGTATCCTTTGATGTGTTAATAATTTCATCAATTGCATTTTCTATTACACCATCGTTTCTCCAATATTGCATTTCCAGCTCCTCGATCTACTTGCAGTATCCTTCCCAATCCGTCACTTCTATAGTAAGTTTCTGCACATTTGTGGTTCTCGTTAACATTGCGTACTTTGAAAGCATTCTTTATTTTTGTCCATGCCAGCTCAATTGCATTCAGATTACATTTATATGGAGTTAGACAAATAATAGTGTGTCCCCTTTTGAAAGTCATAACATTGACAACATACCTGTTGCTTTTAGATTTGTTGTAAACTGGTTAGCTAATAATTAACCTCAAAATTGCTCAAAATGAAATGGCGTACATCTGAAAGCTTAGCATATTAGCCACTAGGTGTCATAGTGTGTATGCATTTCCTGTTTCAAAGTTGTCATCTGTGTTTACGGAAATAGGCGAAACCTACGAATGAGGACTTGGGACCCGAATGCTCAAGAAATCTTGCACATATAGTAACTAATTTGTGCATATTGTTACCCAAGCGGCAAACTCACGATGCCGATCAATAAATGAAGGCCGGTGGAGGGAGGGGAGACCGCAGGGGTAGCTGAGTCTTCGTTTCCCCCTCCTCCTGCCGCCGAAGGAGGGCGAAGCTTCGAGAATGTTTTCCCCCTCCATAAAAGGAAATCTCGAGAAACTTCGGGCCGCCTATCAATACTGGAGAGGCGACGGTCAGTTGTGTTGAGTGAGTCGTGGTGAGCAGTAGTGTAAGGCGCGCCGAGTGTATGTGGAAAGACGAACTGGCTTAGTTGTAATTGTGTACATTACGAAATTGTAATTGTGACATTGGAATAAGGTGGAAATAAAGAACATTTTTGAGTGGTGTAATTGAACTTTTTAATTTTACGAACCCACAAAGTCAGAATATATTTGACTTTTCCAGCAATGATCTGTTCAAATATTTCACCCCAATACTTTAAGGAGAGTTGGATAGGAGAAAATTTCTCTTTCATAGCTCTGTTTTTGCAAGATTTAGATATCATGTTTCTAAATCCAGAAAAGGTCACCAAAAAATGAGGAGACAGCTGTCAACAATGAGCATTTGTTCATGTAAAAATATACCGCTCAACACCTTTAAATAGCGTTCAACAATCGTACAAAAATCTTTAAAGTTCAGTGCGGCCGCTGTGTCATAAAGCTTGATATGGTTAGTATTACTATTGCAAACAAAGCTGCCTGCAGCAACAATAACATCTCCAAGAATTAAAAAGTGTTATTTTCACTTAGCTTTTAAACTTGTACTAATGTTATACAAATAAAAATATTTGCTACTTAACGTCCACTTATCTTAAGAAGTTGATGTTAATACTTCTATCCTCTTTTTTTTTTTTAAAGAAGATAGAAGTATTAACATCAACTTCCTAAGATAAGTGGATGTTAAGTAGCAAATATTTTTATTTGTATAATATTTATTACTCCACTGTAACTAGCTTCATTTTCTGTGTAATTTGTACTTATGTGCTGCTAATTGTAATGTCTGAAGTGTGGGTAGTAGTAAAGGGAAATTTATAATGCCAAAGAAGAGCATTAAAGCTTACTTGTTACAACAGTAAATCCTACTCTTACCAACAAATTGAAATATAGTAGTGTACCAACTGTGTGAAAAAAGTTTCATTCTTGTATTTTCAGAATATTTTAAAAATCAAACCAATTTTCATGTTAGTTATTATTGGTTTTATTAAACTAAAAGACTAAAGTGCAGAAAGATGGCGTAGACTTAGGTTGGTATAGAATGACGTAACGAAAGCAAGCTGTTGCCAACTGTGGAGTTCTGAATTAAGTGAACACAGCAAAATGTTGCCAACACATTTTTCTTTTTCATTTTATAAACTAGCGATACTGCAATGCTTAAGGAATTCAGGATGAAATACAAGTTTAAATCTTCACTTCTTGAACTTTTATCTAAACTATTTTCCTGATAATTATGGATTCTTCAGAGATGAACAAGGTGAATGATTTCATCAAGAAATCAAGGAGATGGACAGAAGATATCAGGGTCGATAGAACATTGTGAGCGGACTACTGCTAGTGCTTGAAAAGCGAAGTTCCTTAATCATGACAATCAGCGGGACTTTCCGGCCAAGAAAAATGTAACCTTACATCTTATTTTACGATAAACAAGTATTTCTTTATAATTCTTAATCATAAATTTTACTTTTCTTATGTATTTTTAACACACATTATTATATAAAAACACTATTTTCAAATTACTATTTTATGATTGGTGAGAAAACCTTATGTGACAGAGAAAAATGGACAGCATCATTTAATTTAGCACATCAAAATTAGTTTATATACCTTTCAAATAACAAACTGATGAAGAAAAGTTATATTTTGCAGTTATCTGTGTAATATATTAATAATAATAATAATAATAATAATAATAATAATAATAATAATAATAATAATAATAATAATAATAATAATAATAATAATAATAATAATAATAATAATAATAATAATAATAATAATAATAATAATAATAATAATAATAATAATAATAATAATAATAATAATAATAATAATAATAATAATAATAATAATAATAATAATAATAATAATAATAATAATAATAATAATAATAATAATAATAATAATAATAATAATAATAATAATAATAATAATAATAATAATAATAATAATAATAATAATAATAATTATTATTATTATTATTATTATTATTATTATTATTATTATTATTATTATTATTATTATAATCCTATTATTATTCTCGTCATTATTATGAACAGCATACTAATGCACTAATCAAATTAAAAGAAATTGAAACTGGCCAGACTAGAGTGGGTAAATAATGATACACTGCCGTTTCCTTATGTATTACAGTATTGCCAGTTTGCTTACATAGTGTTGGTATTTTCAGTGAAAGCATGCTTTCAATATTCGCAACGCTGCAGCTATGGTGTCATGCCTGTCATATTGGCGCTGTCTTTCTGCAGTTTAACCAAACTAAAATAAACTCATATTATTTTTATACCAATGTTGTAAGTGCCCTGCAACAAAAACGTATAGATTATGCAACATCTACAAACAGCTGCCCATAGAAATGCTAGTTTCCAAGATCCAAACAACATTACCAGCAGTATTATCTTACAAGCAGAAGTAGAAATGATGGCAAAGGTAATTTTTTAAAAGATATCTGCAAAGCATTAGTTTCAGCAAGCCTCTCTTTAAGTTAATTAAAGAATGTATCATTTTGAAATTTCATGGAAAAAATATTAAAATATTCTATACAAAAAGTTCCTCATGAATCAACAATAAGGAAAAATGGCCTTGACAAAGTTTATGAAGAGGTAATTTAATAAATTTGTTTAGCAATATCCCAACACCCAAGCCAAAATTTTGAGTTTTATAAAAACTTGAAAATTATATAAAACTTTAATATGTATTATACAAAAATATTTTCAAATGGAAGCAAAATTATGTATGGCATTTAGTGCCACAGAGTTTAATTCATTTAGCTTATGATCAACAGGAGTTTTTTTACACTTGTTCCCCATCAAAAGTGACACCCCAAATTACACCCCCTCCTCCCCCGATCTTTATTAATTTTCAGTAAAATAATTCTGTTCAGGTAATACAAGAAATAAGAGATGGTATCATTGAAACTGAGAAAAACTCAGGTTGATGTTACATATGCTGCAGCATACATGCTTAAGGCTATTTAAAGCTTTGCACACATACAATGTCAGGCAGTTCATATGAGTTCTTTAGCATATGTTCTCCACTTGTTGGCAGAGGAAATTCAAGCAAATTTTCCAGAAGTAGATGCCTTAATTTCCTCTATGAAAAAAGTCTTTATGAAGACATCATCAAGAGTGAAATTATTTGCTGATATGATGCAATATAGTGTCGTGAACCTATTGTGCAACTGGCGACCGACACGCACAAAGAGACAGATAGTTCAATGCAGAGATAAAGAGTTTGTCAAAACAGATAAAGATAGTGTGGAGATAAAAGGCTTGCTGAAACAGATAAAGTTAGATAACTAGAAGGTTCTAGTGCTGTCTTGTTCATTCCAGAAATATGAGCAGAGGTATATAAAAGAAATCACAACATGCCAACAGGGAGAGCCATAATTAGAGAGTCGAAATAGAACTTGATAATCGCGTGCATACAGCTGTGTTTTGAAAGTGAACTCTTTTGTTTGTAATCAATGACCTTGCAGATTGTATTTGTGTATGTTATATAATTCTGCTACTGTAAGGGTTGACCAAGTGTGTTTCTACGGAAATAAAGAGCATTTTGAATTTTTGCAAACTGGACTTCTAATTCTATGAACCCACAGTCACAATATTCATCTATCTGTAGAGTCAATCACATTCCAGGAGAAATAGGAAAGTGTATTTGTCACAAAATTGAGTAAATTGAAGCAAGGAATCCAGGTTTAATGTTTCTTCTGGACGTGAATAAGATGTTACAAGGGTAAATCTATGGAAAGACGTGACAGGGGCTCTTTTCAGTACTGTCCTGAGGCTTTTTGTAAAGCAGAAAGATCTTTCACTTCATATAAAAACAGTTTAAGTGACAGAAGAAAATTGTTCCTTCCAGAAAACAGTGAAAATTTTTTGTTAATTACAATAAAAACTACTAATGCTAAAATAGGCCGAAAGAGAGACTAATCAATATTGCTAATGATTGAATTTAAGAATAACAATTTGATTAATTCATCAAGATTAATAAAAGTGAGAAATTTGAAATAATGTACATAATTTTAAATGCATATTATAAAGTTATTAGAGTATATTTACCAAATTCTTAGTGCTTAGATGCATGCAAATATATTAATACTTATACAGTCATTTACCTCACCTCATCAAGGAAATAAATTCAGAGGTGAAGAAAATTGAGGCAATAAAGACATACCTGTTAAAAATGCCTTCTATTCAATTGAAGAGTATAAAATATCACATGTCAATAGCAGTTAGTAATGCAATATAAAGATTTATAGTACTAATGTATGTAAACTATTGTACAGTTCTTATTTATGTTTAATGTATTTCTGACGAAGCCTTATAAATTTTTTTTTGCAAAGGGTGAATAAAATCTGAATCTGAATGCATATAAATCCGAGCTGTAGTTATTACAGAAATCTTTTATTATAGAAATCTCACAAACGACAATCCACTAGCAAGCATTTTAAACTTCCAAATGTGAAAAACTGATTTTTTACCTATTTGTAAACAATTGAAATAATAGCAATTTTAATATTACACAAATATAAATATTTGCCACTAAGGCTCCACTTATCTTAAGAAATTGGTGTTAATACTTCTTTCTAATGGAGATCAATTTCACAAACAAATCGATCTCCATTAGAGATTAACACCAATTTTTCTTAAGATAAGTGGGGCCTTAGTGGCAAATATTTATATTTGTGTAATATTTATTGCTTCACTGTAGTTAGCTTCATTTTCTACGTAAGCAATTTTAATGTTCGTTTTTTATCAAATTAATGTTGATAAAAGTGATTTTCTTTACCTTTTTGCCAAAGGAATTCAATATGTACATCTTCACATATTTTTTAATGAGTGTAATGTGGTTTTTGGAAGCTACTAAAAAATTTATATTATAGAGAAAAATCAAAATCAGATTTGGACTTGGAGCATCAACACTGAAATGAAACATTTTAAATTAAGTTTTGTATTAAGTATATTGCTCATAAAATAATAAACTGAGATTATGTATTTATTTTCAAATGTGTGATATATGCCTTATTTGAGTTAGTTATAGTTTAAAAACTATACATGAAAGAAGCTGAAATCATTTCCAAGTTCTGCGAAAAGTTGGTCTAGAAAATCTAGATGCCCTCCAGGCATCGGTGTGTATCATGTATGGAACTGCTGAACTCTAGATGCTCTGCTATTCAATTATAGGGCATGTTTGCACTACAATTATTATTATTATTATTATTATTATTATTATTATTATTATTATTATTATTATTATTATTATTATTATTATTATTATTATTATTATTATTATTATTATTATTATTCATCTGCATTTCATTTGTTTCAACATATATCATCCCAAGGATTCACCTGCCTTCTACGATGCACTCCTGGTGAACTTGTGTTGTTCTATTTATGCTTGTTGATTTCAAATTTTATTAAAAGGCTGTACAGAGTCTAAAGTTATATATGGCTACAAATATTACACAAATATACATATTTTTAACAAATGGCTTCACTTATCCTAAGAAAATGGTGTTAATTCTTCTTTCTAATGGAGATCGATTTCAAAAACATATTGTTTTCATCATGGCTACACAGTTAATGTTTTCACATTTTCCTACCTTTAAGCTATACTTTTTAATAACTATTAACAACTCATATGAATTCCTTCTTTAATATTACTCATTGTTGTTTTTCAATATTAATACAAAATCCTTAAAGCTTTCTACAGAAAAGCAAGAGTTACAAATGTTTGGAAGAATTTAGTAACAATGATGTCCAAATTAATTGAAAAAACTATAAATAGCTTTTTTTTCTTTTCAAAAACAGGAGTGTTACCATTAACTATCAAATAGATTAATAAAAGATACTTAACAATGCCAAATTTTTTTAACTGTGTACTCCAAAATTTCAAGTATTGTGAAACTTACTAAAAGGCAATCATAACAGCACCAAAAAAGTTAAAATGCAGAAGTTTAATTTCATATACTTACTTTAAATATGCTAATGATGGTTCATCCTTCAAAAATATGTAGCGCTCCTTCAAACAGTGATAAACAATTCGTGCCATTTCCAAATTATTTGTCTTCCTTTGGCGCATTTCTTTTGGTCGCCGACGCAAATTTTCATAGCACTTTAGTCCTGATTCAACACTGAAATGTATAAGATATATGCATCAGATTCTAAGCAGTTAAAAATATGTACATTTTATGAATGGTTGCTGAATAGTTTGCCACAAAATGTTTTTTTATCCATATCACTATTTATAGTAGCTAGTGGAATGTTTCATTCTTGAATGATTTGATCTGATTTTTATTTTACTGTCACTGACTGTATACAGCGATAGACAACGTAACAAGAAAAATGTTATTACATACAACAAAACAATTATATAATATCTTACAAACAACAGGTCAATTACGTATAACAGAAACTATATAATATTTAAGTTAATTGACAGAAATTAATTGATCAGTGGTTCAAATCCCAGCCGTGGCATTGAATTTTTCAGTTTGGCTCTATCTAACTATATAATATTTTTAGCCCACCTTGGTAGCGTGGTGGTAGAATGTCTGCCTCACATTCAAGAGGTCCCGAGTTCGAATCTCGGTCAGGATGAGTTACCTGGATACGGTTTTTTCCAGGGTTTTCCCTTATCCTGAAAGACAAATGTTCGGGGTAACTCTAAGCTCTATGGACCCTGGGCTCATTTGAGCATCATTTCACCCACTCCAGTCATCGTCCGATATGACTAAACGTTGGAGGATGTAAATTACAAAAAAAAAAAAAATTACACTCAAGGTGTTATATTCTTCTATAGTCAGTGGAATGTTCACTAACCTATGGACACTAACCACAGCCCTTTACCAGGAAAGAAATTGATTTATTGATTTCTTAAACAAAGGCTTAAAGAGTTTCATAAATTACTCACAAAATTTAGATCAATATATTGCTGATGTAAAAATTGCATCACATTTAATCACTAATGAACAAGATAAAGTAATTGCTAAAACAAAATGCAAAACCATACTTCAAGAATTATCATCTCCAAAGTATCAAAAAGCAGATCCCAAACAAAAACAATTAATACAGCAACTTAATTTCAAATCAGTATTATATTTGAAAGCAGATAAAGGTAATAAAACTGTTATCATGGATAAAGATGATTACACATGCAGAGTTATAAAACTTCTAGAAAATCAGGAATATGAATAAATAAAAAAGAATCCTCCACGAGCTTTGGTTGTTTCGGCAAATAAGACCATAAAAGAAAGTACAATAATACCTGAAAAAACAAAAACAAGCTTAATCCCGAGCAACCCAGTCTTACCAAAACTATTGTTTACCAAAGATCCATTAAAGTGATGACAGCATGAGACCGATTATCAGCAATATAGATGCACCTACATATTATTTAGCAAAGTGGTTAGTATACGAAATGGATCCCATACAAAGATATCCTTCTCTCCATATAAAAAACAGCTTGGAATTGTTTGAAAAATTAAATAAAGTAAATATTAATACTAACGAAATTTTAGTCTCCTTTGATGTCAGCTCATTATTTACGAGCGTACCAACAGAAAAGCTACCAAGTTTGATTAAGCTATGGCTTTCAGATCAAGGTTTTACTGAAACCCAAATTGAAGGATATAATAAACTCATTAATTTATGCATCAACCAAAACAGCTTCATGTTCCATCAAAAGTATTACAAACAAACCTCAGGGTTAGCTATGGGCAACCTCATATCACCGTTATTGGCTGATTTATATATGAGTTATTTGGAAACACGGGTGACAAAAGCATTTCCACATATTTTTAAAGTATGTTTTCATTATGTTGATATATTCGCCATAGTACCAGAAAAATTAGCACAGGATGCGTTAAAACTATTGAATTTACAAGATCAATCTATACAATTTACTACTGAAACAGAAAAAGATGGCTGGTTACCGTTTTTGGATCTAAAAATTATGAGAAAAAGAGATAAATTAGAATTTGGCATATATAGAAAATCAACACATGTGGATAATTACATTAAAAACAACTCCAACCCAAAAGAACACCAATATGCAGTATTTCACAGTCTAATCCATAGATTAGTGAACATTCCACTGACTATGGAAGAATATAACAAGGAAGTGGATCACATAAAATATGTTGCAAATGTAAATGGCTTTGATCCAAAGTTTATCACAAAAATGATAAACAAACAAAAGACGGAAAACCATCAAGGACATTAGCATGTTTGTTTGTTTTGTTAATTTACGTCCTCCAACATTGTCATATCGGACGGTGAATGAATTGGGTGAAATGATGCTCAAATGAGTCCAGGGTCCATGGAGCTTAGAATTAGTACATTAAAAGCTGATGTCTTAAAGAAAATATATTACAAATTTACATATCATCCTAAGGCTTTTAATAAATTTAAAAGCATTTACCGTCATTCTCATATACAACTAGTTCCACATAAATTAATACAGCATGAGAAATACACTAAATCACCCGCTCAAAAACACAAGTCCGGCCAACAAATTATCAGGAATTTATAGTGTAAAATGTGAGGTTTACCATGAAATATATATTGGAAAAACAAAAAGAAACTTGGAAACAAGGATGAAAGAACACATAAGATGCATAGAATACAAGAAGACAGATAAATCAGCCATAGCCCATCATTTTTGGTCAAAAAATCATAATATTTCTAATGAAATCAAACTTTTGGTACCAGCAAAAAAGTAGTGGAAATTAACAGTTTGGGAAAATATACACATTTTTAAGAATAGAAAGAGAGCCATGAATTTCGAAATACCAATAGTGGATGACGTCATTGGACTCATTGAACAGTGCCAGGAGAGGGAGACGGTCACCTGAAGAACTAGTTAAACATCAGCTGATGATGGAGATGTGTGCTCCTTGAAACATGTCCTAATTTTAATTGTAAGTGGAGCTAAAGTGTTTTTATAATTTGACAAGTGGTTAAGTGGTCTACTTCTATTTTATAATTTTAATACAAATAGTTTTTTTCAATTAAATAACATGTTATATGCATTTGGAGGAATTTAGTAACAGTGACGTCAAAATTAATCTCAGAAACTATTTGTAGTTGGTTTATTCACTTATTTCATGTGTTGAGTTTTGGCTTCATTCAGCAGAATCCCATTAATATGAAACCAGATATCTGCTTTGGTCAGTGTGTTTTCCGCAATAACTCTTAAGTGTATGTAAATCAGGATTAGTATCAAGAAAATTGATATCATCTTCATATAATATGGTGTGGCTTGATACAAATGGTAAATCATTGATCATTAGTGCAAATAACTGAGGCCCAAGAACAGAACCTTGGGGACACCATATTTTAATTTAGTAGTATATGATTTCTTCTTGTCTACACATACAATTTGCTTACAGGATTCAAGAATAAGATTTAAATAATTCAAGGGCTGTACTGTCAGCACCATAATATTTTAATTTACTTAGCAAATAAGTAAGGTTTATGCAGTCAAATGCCTTTCTTAAATCACAAAAGAAGGCCTGAGTGTTCTCTAGGCGCTCTTTAAGCACATTAACATTTTTGAGTTTGATTAATGAGTCACTATGTTTACACTCAACTTCAATTACTATGTTGTTGGTTAATCGAAACGTTTTCAAGATCATTCGATCTCATCCTCAGCTGTTTGGTGACTAAATGAACATTCTTCTTCCTCCACTACTACGGTGCTTCGATCCCTCTGCCATCTGGTATAAGGGGCACTAAGTTTTAATATTTCATTTAATGCCGGGATTTCAAAATTTATAACTTTATCCGGTTTTTGGTTATGAATATTCTTTCCCAATTATCCAATTCTATGCGTGTACTTAAAGACTTTAACAGTTTTATGTTATGGCCAATGTTGTGATTTTCTGTCCAAAAATGGTGTGACTGCTGATTTTTCTGTTTGTTTCAACTTTATGTTTCTCTGGTGTTCTTTTTGCCTGGTTAACAAGTTTCTCTTAGTTTTTCCTATGTAGCTTTTGTCACAGGTTTCACAGTTTATCTGATAAATTCCTGATTTCGAAGTGTTGGGGATTGTATTTTTTTGTGGTTTATTTAGTAGGTTCTTCAGACTGAATTTGTTTTGGGGTGATAGTTTTTAAGCAGGTTGAGAGTGGTCTTTTTTGATATTATCTTGAGTTTTTCCTTTCTTTTCATCATGTTCCATATGATGGCTGGGTTGAATCCATTTAATACTGCTATCTCTTTTATGTGTTGTTCTTTCAAAAACTCCTTCTTACTCAGTGGGATGTTGTATAGCCGGTGAATTAGACTTCTAAAGGCAGCTAGTTGATGTGAAACTGGGTTGTATTCATTTTTCTTTATGTAATTATCTATGTGTGTGGGCTTCCTGTATATTCCAAAATCTACACCATGACGATTTCTAGTTATCTTGAGGTCCAAAAAGGGTAGGGTGTTGACTCTTTCTACTTCCATTGTAAACTGGATATGATTATGTTGCAGGTTTAATAATTTTAGAGAATCTTCTTTAAGTTTTTCAGGAATGATAGCAAAAACATCATAACATATCTCTGCCAAAATTTGTAAATCTGTGGGAAGGCCTTTACTATGTGTGTTTCAAAATAGCTCATGTATAGGTCTGCTAAGATAGGTGAAAGTGGTCTCCCCATAGCTAATCCTTTTAATTGTCTGTAGAATTTTTGGTTAAACATGAAGTAATTATTCCTTGTGCATAGTGACTCATTAATCAAACTCAAAAATGAAGAATACTTCACTGTTAATAATGCTTCTGCTTTTAATATTTATGACATTAAAATTTGCTCAAATACTTTTAAAACAGTAAATATATTATCAGTGACTACTATGACTAGCATAAATTGTTTTAGAATGCTAATGTGTAAACATTTCTCTGTGATGCACAGTCAATGAAGTAAAACATTAAAGAAATTTTGCTGTAATCACTAGTGGTGACAAATGACATTTAAAAACTTGCTCACTGTAAGCAATGCATAAATACATATGATGATAGCAGAATCTAAAGAAAACTCATTGAAACTAATCACCAGAGGAAAGAAAACACATATCTGGTTAGTACTTTCCGCAGGGCTCGGTGCTAGGACCTCTATTGTTCTTAATAATGATAAATGATATAGAGAAGTGTGTTTCCATGCCACACTGTGGTGTATGCAGATGATACATCATTCTTGAATGTAGACAGTGAGTTCAAATTGTTATCAGAGTCAGTAAATAAAACCTTAAAACAAGCCCAACTTTGGTTCGAAAGCAATGGCTACTTTATAAATGAAACTAAATCCCAAAATATCCTTTTTACTTTAAAAAATACAAATTTTTTAAATGACAAAACAAGTAAAACTGTAAAGCTCCTTGGTATGACTATCGATAGCAATTTATCATGGAACCCTCAAACTGAATATGTCTGTAATAAGTTATCACGTGTGATATTCTTATTAGCAAATTTAAAAAGAGCTGTATCAAAAGAATATGTACGCATGGCATATTTTTCTTTCTTCCAAAGTATTTTTAGATATGGTTTGATACTCTGGGGTAGTAGTCCAAAAATAGTGGAGGTACTAAAACTCCAAAAGAAGGCTATTCGAATATTAACAGATTCAAAGAAATTAGAGCATTGTAAGCCACTGTTTATAGCAGCTAAAATTCCTACAGTAGTTAATTTATATATTTATGATGTGCTGGTATATATTAAAGAAAATACATAAAACTATAACATAAGAAATGAAATACATACATACAATACGCGCAACTTGAAAAAACTGGATATGCCCTTCCATAGGCTTCAGAAGACCTCTCAGTATTATAAAATAAGTGGTATAAAACTCTTCAATGTACTTCCTGTAAGAATACACAAATTACCCACTCAAATGTTTAAGGAAAAACTGTACAAATGATTAACTGAGAACCCCTTTTATGACTTACAAGAGTTTATAGACAAATGTAAGGAAGACATTTAAAACATGGTTATTTTATGCTTCTGAAATAGTTATATATAGTTTTTTTACTAGATTTAAGGTAGCTATTACTTGTGACGAAGCTTATTGTAATTATTTGTAATTACTGAATTGTGAATAAATTATTATTATTATTATTATTATTATTATTATTATTATTATTATTATTATTATTATTATTATTATTATTATTATTATTATTATTATTATTATTATTATTATTATTATTAATAATAATAATCCTACAAATTATTCTTAAGGAAGTTTTCTCTTAAGTGTTCTTCCAATTAATCATGACACATTCATTAGAAATGGTAATACTGTGATATACATAAAGCTTATACAACAGTCAGATGTTTAAAAAGCAGACTGTTACGAGCTAATCATGATGTTATGCCTTTGCATGAATCCACAAAAAGGAAAGCTTGATCAACTGAAATTTAAAAGCAAACTAGTAAAAATGAGAGAAAATTCAAATGAACAACAGCAAATATATATATATATATATATATATATATATATAAATAAGAAATCGATAATACTGCATTTGATATAAACTATATACATTACTGTTCATTAATTTAAATAAATGGATTATAATCACAATTAAAGGGAAGGTAAATGAAACTAGTAATCTTCACATGAACAGGTTTGCTATCCCTAATAAGTACAAATGAAAGCAAAAACTATCCATACAGGACAATAAACTTTTATCTCATCAGAATACCCTCCCTGAGCTTAGATGGCTGCATTTCATTTATATAGTTATTTAGAACATTTGTATTGATTTAATTCTATTTTTCTTCTATCACATCACAGAGATGACATCTAGTCATAATTCGCACTTGACGAACTGCATGGTCTGGGTGATTCTATAACATCCTAACAGGGCTGTAGTTTGTAATTTGAGGTGGCCAAGTCGGTCATCTATTTTAAAACACTTTGTTGCAATATAGTGATTTTACCCCTAAATCATCAAGTAACCTACTCCATACTTTAAAACTTGGCTTGCTAAACTGGAAGTCATATGCTGCACTGCAAAGCACTGAGTCCAACAATTTGAACTAAACGATGGAGCTGACTTTCATTTATAAACAAGATACTTTTCCACTCTTCAGATGCCCAATTCCTATGTTGTTTTGCCCAAACATTCTTTCTGTCAATAGGATGTAACAGTGGTTTCTTAACTCCACACTCCAGTTAGGCTCATATTGTGGAGTTGTCACATAATGATTGAACTTGATATTTGTATATCCCTTATTTTCATTAACTTAGACTGGATTCCAGATGTAATCTCGAGTCTGACTCATTTACTTAAGAGTATGATATACATATATGTTTGAACTGGCATCTTTCTTGATTGCCCAGGCCTTGAATGCTCTTCAGAAGATCTGTACCTGTGTATCTGGAAACTGTGTATTGCACATCATCAAGAGAAACTTGTTGCACCTGAGCTACTTCAGAGTATGCCCTGTTTGTCAGAGTACTGCAAAGTAGATGTTTTTCCAATAATATGAATTTTGTGTGACCCATTTTATTGTAGCTGTTTCTCATTAGGTAACCTGTTAGCACAAAGTAGAGCCTGTTGTGAGCCAGAACAGCCTTCATATAATTGTTATTCAGCTCAAAAATTCAGTATTAATGAAATATGCAGAAGCCCAGGCCATTATGACAAAAGAATTGATAGATCAGTAAATGCAGAACAGCAGACGAAACATGTAAGCAGGAGAAAGAATGAAAGTTACTTTAGAAGATAGTGAAGTAGAAGATAGCTCAGGAGAGGTGGAGGGGAATGCTGACAGGCAAATGAGGAAAAGAAAAGGAATGAGTACAACAATAACAGTGTTGTAAGACAATGGTGTGGAAGCTGCTATTTAACTAGTAAATTTGCTGGAATGATATGCAAGGCAATTGAAAGTAAATGATTATGTGGTTTATGGCCAGTTTGAATTGGTAGGAAGGGTAACAGGAAAGAAATGCATTGCATGATTGGCAAAGAGAGGGAATGAAGAAAATAAGATGGCTAGGATATGAAGGGATGAAAAATGTCATTCATAATCAGAAGAGGGAAATGATAGGTTATCTAAGGAATCAAAAAGAACAAACAAATCGGAAATAGTACATTGTATGAGAAGACAGAGCAGGTACAAATGTCGGGTAACTCTAAGCTCCATGGACCCTGGGCCCATTTGAGCATCATTTCATCCATTGCATTCATTGTCCGATATGACTTAAAAAAGTTAAAGGACATAAATTACAACAACAAAAACAAGTACAGTAAGAAGATGTGAACTGGATAATGAGTATTTGAGTTTGTTTACACTCAAACTTCGCTTACTTGTTGTTGTATAATTGAAACGTTTTCAAGATCATTCGATCTCATCCTCAGCTGTTTGGTGACTAAAAGAACATTCCTCTTCTTCCACTACTACGGAGCTCCAATCACTCTGCCATCTGGTGTTTGGGGCACTAAGTTTTAATACTTAATTTAATGCCGGGATTTCAAAATTTATAACTTTATCACGGTTTTTGTTTATGAATATTTTTTCCCAAATATAAATTCTAGTGTACTTAAACATTTTAACAGTTTAATATTTATGGATAATGAGTGTCTAGGAAAGTACAGTAATAAAGTGATTAATGGTAAGCAATAAGTGGGAAGAAAAGGCAATAAGAAAAGAGGTCAGGTTAAGTTCAGTTATTTTAATATCGGGTGTTGAAGTATAGTCAGGGAAAGATAAATTTGGTAATTCATACAAAAAAGTTGATGCAAATTGACAGAGAAAGACATGGACATTTTGCCAAGGTTAAGTACACAGTTGTGTAAACTGTAAGCGAAGGAGCCGAGGAAATGCATAAAAAGTGAAAGTGAGGCTATAATTTATAATGAATTCAGGGTAGATTTCATGGCATTAATAATACATGGGATGTGAAATGTTCATGAACATTTTAATAGTTTTCAATAGCAAATTATGTAAATATTTAGTGTATAATGGCTTATGATATCGACCCTATTCATAAATAAAAGAAACATTTATACTGAAGCACCTCAATAATTTTAAGAAAATTACATACAGAACAGTCAACAACTACAAATGTCCTATGTCCATTATTGCATTAGAATCATCAATTATATATTAATATTTTACCTGACGTATATAGGCCGCATGCACGCGCGCCTGTGTGCGTGTGCGTGTGCGGGTGCGTGTGCGTGTGCGTGTGCATGTGCGTGTGTGTGTGTGTGTGTGTGTGTGTTTGTGTGTGTGTGTTAGTGTGTGTGTGTCTAATGCTCAGGAGTTAATAGATAGATTTATTCATTCCTTCAATCATACATTGCATATAGTTATGCTATGATATGGAACATGTCACAATAGCTTAATCTAAGTTTTTAAATATTTACATATGAAATGAATAATATAAAAGTAAGATGAGAGAACATGAAATACAAAATCCTATTTACAATCTAAATACAGCTCTACAAGATCAATGAGTATTAGGCTAAAGATAGAATTGACCAGCATGAGATAATACAATACCATTAATCTAGGATCCAAATACAATGCTGTTATATGGCCTTTAAGAATTTCGGAACTCTTCGACAGAGTAGAAGCAGTGATTGAGCAGGTATGTCACCAGGTTTGTTTTAAAGCATTCAATTTTGCTGGTTGATTTGATATTATTTGGTAATTTATTATAAATAATGAAACTAAATACACTGTTCCATCCTGGTACATTTTTGTATTTGCTCTTATTATATGTATATTTGATTTTTGGCGAGTATTGTGACTATGAATGCTCTCATTTGTTGGGAGGGTGCTACTTCCCATCCTTGTTTTTGCATGTAAGGCACACTCCAGAATATACATGCATGGAAGAGGTAAAATTTTCAGTTTTTTGAACAATGACCGGTGAACTCCTCTGGTTTACTCCTCCGGTTTTAAATGTTCCATGTTCATTTCCTCTTCTTCTTGGAGCACAGTGAACAATTTGGAGATGCCACCATTCCAATTCTGAAAATGTGTTTATCCAAGTAATCATGTCCCCTGCTCGGTTGAAATGCAGCAACAGAGGATTTTCTTGGTAAATCAGGACTAACTGATAGGTGATTAAAATTTTTCTTCCATTTTGACTGTTGATTTTGAAGTTTTATCTGTTGATTATAATTTCAAGCTGTTTCCTTTAACAATTTTTTAAATTGATTCATAGGAGATATCTTGTTTTACCAATTAATTGATTTTAGATCCTTTCTTTGCTAAAATATCAGCCACCTCATTTCCAAAAACACCACAGTGTGCAGGAATCCCCCGAAAGATTGCATTTTTATGTATGTTTTGTACATCATGTATTTCTTCAATCATCATTTTGGGTCAGGTAGTAGAAATCTTCATTTCCTTCTGGATAAGATTTTAATGGCGCTCAAAGCTCAGTCGTAAAATGCATGCAATAACTGTCCCTGACTGAGATTCGAACTCAGGACCTCTTGAACAAGAGGCAGACATGCTATCATCTACGCTACCAAGGCCGGCAAAGATGATAATGGAATAACTGAAGGAATGAACGCAAGGGAAACCGGCCCTTGCACAGTGTTTTCCACCACAAATCCCACATGCGGTCGCCTGTGATTGAACCCTGGTCATCATGGTGAGAGTCAGTCTAACTGCTCAACCTCGGTGTGCCCGACCCATTTCTTTGAAGGCAATTATTTTACTTGGATGGAAAAAAATTACCATAAGAACATATGAGATTTAAAGCATAAAGCAAGAATAAACTTCATAAAAATATCTAGTCTACACATCTTTCAGTAAAGCTATTTATTTCTTTTATTTTTACATGACTGCATGCATATACACCCTTCATTCCTCTCTAAGCCTAAGCTGGTTATCTTCATATAAGCACCAATGCTGCATATTATTTTTTCAATTAAAATTCTTTGCATTTGTGTGGTATAGTCCATATGGTTTATATAAGAATGATAATGTAGATAATGTATATAATGATAATGTAGATCCGTGGTTCAAATTCCGGCCGTGGCATTGAATTTTTCATGTTGATTCTATCAGAAACCTTAGCCTATATACGGCTAGTGTGAAGAAATGATTAATTTCCATCAATTAACTAAACCTATTGTATTTTAGAAGTGAAGGCCATTTGTTCTGTCCGTTCTCCAAATATTTAAGATTCATTCAGTACGTTGCTGAAAATTGGAAAATGGCTCGACAAATCAGTAAAATGGACTTGTCCTTTTATTTGAATAATGAGGAGGCCTGCCTTCAATTGTTATTTGACGGGATCTGCTGTGGACACGGATGTTGTGTTACGAATGTAATGCTGCCCTGCATCCCATCAACAGACGGGGCTGCAAGTACCCCAAGTTTTGCTGCAGGTATGTAAATACATACTGGGTGACATTCGTAAAGACAGTGTGGATGCTCACATTTCTGAGTATTTGTGGCATAATGACTGCAAATGTTTAGTGTAATTGGTTAGCTAGTTAGTGTAAATTAGGGACTACTGTGTGTGTTTAGTACAATTAGTTAGCTAGGTGCTGCAATTTAGGTACTACTTTGTGTAAGTTTGCTAGATAGTGTAATGTAGGGACAAGTAAGACTGTTGGCAGCATTGTGTTCAGTGGAGAAACAAGAATAGAATGTATATGTAGCCATTACACAGTAAGTAAATAAACAAACAATTAATAACGTTAAAAGAATGCCCTCCAGCACGAAACTGCACTAAAAGGTAAAGAAATTATATTAAAATCATGGTTGTATATAAAAATATAAAAAAGTGTGAAGGACTTAGAAAAAAATCGCTGTGTCGCATATTAGAAAGAAGAGCCCACGGATCAACTGGTTTCCATCCAATCGCTCTTACCCACTGAGCTACCATGGCCAACATGCCATTTATTTCATCTGTGTTTGTCAGAAACTAATAGCAGTATTGTTGCACATTGTGCTCTATTTCCTAATTAAATCAGAATGCAAACAGAAGACTTAAGCTATATCCTTCCCATTTATCAGCGACTTCTATACCAGATTGTGTAATAACAAAAACAGTAAATGCTAATAAGAGAAAGTGATATGATTCTTCCATACCAGATTTTTCCATTCGTTTCCCAAAAGGCATGACAAAAGGTTTCACTGTATTTATTACTGTTTAGTTAATGTATAAATGACTGCTCAGAACAAAAGTTATATCAAGATATACTGAGTACAATAAGTGATGTTCAAGGTGGATTTGCTTACTAAGATATTAAAGCATCATAACTTGTAGCATTCAAATGAGAATTGCGTTGCAACTCCAATGTTTTCTGTTGCACTGATCCACACTTGTCTTCTAATTGCTTCACAAGAAGTGTTAGCTTGCTCATTTTCATAATCATACTAGAGTTTACTTTCTTCCAGAATGCCATTTTTGTGGAAACTGCAAAAATAAAAGAAAATAAATTAAAAGACACTAACTTAATGAACTTAAAAAAATTATCCAAAATAAACATGTTCACAGTAAAGCATGTTAGAAGATGAAATGAGTCAAAATAAATCTTCTTATAGTTTTATCAAATTACATAGGTTACTTCCCCTAACATGCTTCACAGAGTGTTTGCTGCATCCTCGGCTGGAGTCAACCACTTAGTTTGGTGAAAAGCTGGAACTGGATGTCTGGTCATCCTCTAGCAACATCTTTATAAAGTTGTGATTAAGGTTATTTATTCTTTCTAAAGTTCTTTGAGATCATTCATTTGAAAACCTTGTCAAATACGGAAAAGGATAAATGGACAAATTTGCTTGACCAATCATTTTCAGAAAGGTAGCCATCACAAAGAAGAAAAGGTACATTTAATTAGCAACATTCACCATTGGTTAAAAACTTGAGAAAAAATTTACAAAAAGTTCAAGAATTATTTAATGAGTTTTGAAACAAATAGTACAGAGGATAACTCTATTACAGGTTTGTTAAGCCATTCGAGGATGACCATTTTTTCAGTTCCATACTTTCTAGCTGAGGGACTGCAGGAAACATCTTACAAAACATGTTCCAGATAATAAACTAAATTAATGGAGCTATAAGATTACTTATTGCATCTCATTTTATCTTCTAATTCAAATAAATTATTTTCTTTCTTGTGTTTAAAGATTACTTTTTATAGAAGTTGTCCCAACATTTCTGCAACTCTATAGTGATTGGCAAAAATTACTCTGCCAAGAACTTCAACAAGGAATAAATGACCTCTGATGTACCATATGGGTTAGTTAAATATATGAAAGTTGTATCTGTTAATGACATCCATTATTATAATTACTACAACATTATTACCATATCTCTTCCAAAAAGCACTGCATAAGGGCTTCATGCTCCATATATATAGTGTTTACTTAGAATGCATCTCGTTAAGACACTCCTAACATCCTCAGCTAATGTTAACTGTCGAATTTTGATCTGGTGAACTCCTTGGTGGCAATTGGGACATCTCTGTTGGTATCCTGATGAACTTGGAGTTCAGGTTCTCTTCAAAGGTGGTGTTGAAATTGAAAAGTTTTCCTTCATATTTGTTTATGAATATATTTTCACACCAGGTTAATGCAGTTGAACTCTGAACACTTTTTAATAAATAGATTTCTTGTTCTATTTCATGGTTCTGCTTTTCTTTCTAATATGTGACACTGGCGATTTTTTCTAAGTCCTTCGCACTTTCATACAACTATGATGTTTAATATGATTTCTTTACCTTTTAGTGCAATTTCGTGCTGGAGGGCATTCTTTTAATGTAACTGAAGTCGTAACTTAATTCTTCATTTATTTACTTACTGTGTCTATAGCTATATTGAAGAATTCAGTGCAGCCAAACTATCCTTGTTTCTCCACTGAATGCAATGCTACCAACAGTCTTGTTTCCCCTAAATTACACTACCTAACAAACTAACTACAAAAATATAAGGTATCTAATACAAGGTGTCTAATAGTATCAATGGTAGCAACAGTAGTGCCTTGTATCACCATTTATGTAACTGCACCAAAACTCGGGGTACTTGTGGTCCCTCTCTTAATGGGGTGCAGGGCGGCATTTCATTTGGAACACAATATCTGTGTCCTCCATAGACCCTCGTCGAATAATAAATGAAGGCAGACCTCCTCATTATTAAAATAAAAGGACAAGTCTATTTTACTGATTTGTTGAGACATTTCCTGATTTTCAACAATGCACTGAACAAATCTTAAATATTCAAAGAATGCACAAAACGAACAGCCTTCACTTCTAACAGTACAATAGTTACTTCTACTGGACAGCAAGCCTACATTTGAAAAGCAATAAAATCTGAGAGGAAACGTGGTCAGTATTTTCCAAAACCAAACTGCGTTAAATGCATCCATATGTCTTTCTGCATCAGTGTTGCACAGATGTCTGGGGCATTTTTGCAGAGGTTGGATACAAGTGTTGCACATCTTTCCCATGTTGGCTACAACGTGAAAACCTGCAGTTTGCACAAATGCACTGCTTAAACTCTTTTAAATGTTTCTTAATGTCTCTGTTGAACGCACTGCTAGTTATTTCTTTGACGTATACACAATTAAACTGGCCTGCTGGCCAACTCTGAAAACTACTTTGATATTTGCTTATGGACTGCTCTACTGTATTGTTCACATTGCCGACTGACTCCCCATGGAGCTTGACACACTTATCAACTCAACTCAACTGACTGACTGATTCTGTTAGGTTTTACACCAGCTTTTTAGAGTCCTTTGGGCATGGAAGAATGTTTTAGTAGTGGAATATTCTTGCACATCACTATTGGTGAAGGTTTCTGAGGAGTGACAATGCAGGACGTTTCTGGCTTCATGACATCATCTAGTGGCTGTCCCTGAAAGTTGTCCCTGTTTGCTTCTGCTGGGCAAACAACAAAGATGGTGCAATTGTTTTACTTACACTTAATTTCTCTAAGCTGGGCACATGCCATCACCCTGCTATTATTCTTTGTAATCTGCTTGAGGGAATTTCTATACATACTTTCCGCAAAATCATTTTGATTTAGCATGGAATTTGCAACATACTTCTGCAGAAATTATAATTTCTCACTTACAGATAAATTTTACATTTTGCTATTTTGTACTATTGTACAACTCACTATAACTGCAAGAAATCAAAGAAATACTAATAAGGATAAAACACAGTGACAGTAAGATTTTTTAAAAATGTAAATTCCTTTCATGAATAGCTATCAATATATGTCCAACAGTGCTGACAGGAGGAGTTTTCAAAGTAAAGCACTTGAGCTGCTAAGTAGGCATACAAACTATTTTCATACAAACCATTTTCTCATCATGCTTTTAAAATATTAAACATTTTGCAAGTTACACAAACATTTTTGTTCATTTGTGACCTAAAAAGTTGTAATGACGGATCTTGAAGCATTAAAGAGATAAAATCATGAGGTATTAATGTGAAAATTCTGAGAATACAAACAGATTGTAATAAATGGTATAGTGTTATAATCAGGAGCATAATCACAGGGTTTTATTGTATATGAAATATGCATAGTTATCGTTTTCTGAAAAACTGAAGCAAATATGATCTCCAAATATTCACTTGAAAAACTTAAAGAGCAAATACAGATGCTATACGAAAATGACTGCTAGGATTTCAATGGGCAGCACATAACTGACAGTAAACTTTTTCTTCTATTCAGTTTTAAATTTCTATTTTTACTATACATACATGGATATAAATTGTTTATTTTTAAAGCAAGAGCAGAAAAAAAGCACAGAATTATTTAAATGCACATACTGAACAAATTTAGCAATGAATAGAGTCAACATGAAACATTCAACGCCATGGCCGGGATTTGAACCATGGATCTCCTGGTTTCCGTCCAGTCGCTCTTAACCTTTGAGCTAC
The DNA here is from genome assembly GCA_030765055.1 of Mantis religiosa. Taxonomy (NCBI): domain Eukaryota; kingdom Metazoa; phylum Arthropoda; class Insecta; order Mantodea; family Mantidae; genus Mantis; species Mantis religiosa. The sequence continues at coordinate 100,695,988 of CM060947.1, read as the reverse complement.
CATGGCCAATGCACCGTCCTGACATTAAATTCTCCAGTTGACTCATATATTTCCCCGGTAAACCACTAGGGGCTCTCGCATTCGAGATACACCGTTTGTGGCGACTTACTATTGTAAGTACTTAAGTCCCAGGCTTCATCATTTAACTCTTATTATTTTAGTTAATTGATGGAAATTAATCATTTCTCCACACTAGCCGTATATAGGCTAAGATATTTGATGAATAGAGTCAACATGAAACATTCAATGCCATGGCCGGGATTTGAACCACGGATCTCCTGCTTTCCATCCAGTCACTCTTAACCTTTGAGCTACCATGGCCAACGCACCGTCCTGACATTAAATTCTCCAGTTGACTCATATATTTCCCCGGTAGACCACTAGGGGCTCTCGCATTCGAGATACACCGTTTGTGGCAACTTACTATTGTAAGTACTTAAGTCCCAGGCTTCATCATTTAACTCTTATTATTTTAGTTAATTGATGGAAATTAATCATTTCTTAGTAAGTCGCCACAAACGGTGTATCTCGAATGCGAGAGCCCCTAGTGGTCTACCGGGGAAATATATGAGTCAACTGGAGAATTTAATGTCAGGACGGTGCGTTGGCCATGGTAGCTCAAAGGTTAAGAGCGACTGGACGGAAACCAGGAAATCCGTGGTTCAAATCCCGGCCATGGCATTGAATGTTTCATGTTGACTCTATTCATCAAATATCTTAGCCTATATACGGCTAGTGTGGAGAAATGATTAATTTCCATCAATTAACTAAAATTTAGCAATGTTCTGAAAACTGACTAATATTTAAGTAGTCTCTTGAAATATTTGTAATGGTGGTGGGGGAGGGGGATTGAAAATAATTATAATCAGTTTTTTTTTTTTATATTTAGCAGTAATATCTACATCCAGGTTGGATCATCAGAGATAGTTTCCTTGCCATTAAAAATAAGATAAATAATTTAAAATTAATGCAAAAGTATGACTTAATGCAAATTTGAAAAAATAATGGTCCCTAATAATTACATTTAATTCTGCTGAAAAGCAACATAGTCACACAAGTGGGTCATGTAGATAGGAAAGAGTAATTTGAATTCATGGGATAGACATCATTCTGCAATTAAAAAACAATAATTATTTATCAATGACAAGTGGAAAGCAGAGTAAATTATACTCCATGAGCTACTTTTATATAGGTTTTATTATCACATGTTTTTCCCTTTTTACTTTTCTTGCCCAAATGGTACAACTCCAAAGGGGTGAGCAGCACATATTTAACATATTGTGAATTTATCATACATACCTAAAAATCATAACAGTTAATTTCTTCATGAAATAAGTCCAATGTTAAATTTGCTTCCAATGTCATGGCTTTTAGACATCAATGGAAACTTCATAGTATAATCCACTCATTCGAAAACAGAGGATTAATGTAGTAAAAAGCACAGTAACATAAAAATACAGCTTGCTTCACTTAACAATGTGTAAAAATATATGAAATTATTATAAAGCACTGAATTTATCCTGAACAATATCTAATTTCTTAGCTGAAATCTATATTTTAATGATTATAAATTATATTTATCATGAATATGATCTTGAACTACCTGACAGAGTGTTGAGGCACATTGACCTTCAGTGACCAACGTGTGTCATAGTTTTCTATCTGTTGATTAGAACAGTGAAATATTAGAAAGTTGACATGCAGTAAGGGATGAAACACAAATGGAGCACTTATGAGCTGCATGTCTGATAAGTAAAGTTAGCCAATTACTGTATGCAACATGGGTGCATAGTCATAATAAAAATAACTTAATGATAATAAATGCATTAAATATGTACCCACATAATTATTTATCGTAATATTTTTTCAAATAATGAAAATGAGGCTAGACAGCCCTATCTTATGCAATTTTTAAAAATGGAAAAAAGATAGAAAACCAACTAAATTGTTACCTTAATAATGATGAATCTGAATGAAAAATATACATTAAAAATGAAAATATTCATAGTTTTGGTTTACATCACATTATATAAAATAAATCCCCCCTTCAACATAGTAACGAATGATATGTGTTGTGCAAAACATGACACAGGAATGAAAGATAAACTTTCATACTTTGATTAATCAACGTACCTAAAGTGCTATAGGTACAAGCCAGACAATTCATCAGCAGTATCTATTGAGGAATCACAAAGGAATTTTGATTCTCTCATCTTTCTCCTTGTCAAAATATTCAATCACATTATATATAATTTCTCATGCCTGCAGATGTATGACATGTTGCTGTCCAGAAGACAAAATAACATCTGAAGAGAGTGTACATACACTGGACTCGCTGTGTATGTGTGATAACTTCATGTAAACATATCTGTGTTTGGAATTTTTCCCACTAAGCTTTCTTGCTTTACCATGTAGTACATGTGTTACAAATACATTCTGTTTAAATCACTCAAATATATCTATAAACTCTAAGTAAATGAAGGTTATGGATGCCAAGTGTTCTATGAAAAACTAAGAGAAAATTTTCAATTCTAACTGGGAAAAAACAAGGAATTTCAGGGCAAACACACTTATCTGTGTCACATTTAGTGAAGAAATTCATACTTATTAGAATACCCTTGGAAAATGTCACCAAATCACCACTCAAACGTGAATCAGGGAAATCATTGGATATGGTCAATTTTTCAGAACTATTCATAAAAATGCCAAAATTCCACAACAGATAAGAATAATTGTTTATGAATTTCATGATCACTTAATCCTTTGAAGTCACAGATATTGAAAACATCAGTGCAAATGTGTACAAATAATTATAGTATCATACTTAATTACTCCTTTTTGCTTGAATATATGTAGCATAAAAGCACACTTTTTCTAAGCAATAATCTCCTTTGATAATGCATGATTGGAGGAAATTAATAAAACTGACGTAAAAATTGACAAAACTATTTGTAGTCGGTTTTTTGACCCTTTGTCACTTACATTTTTATATTATGGAGGGACCTTTTTGAAGCCATTGCATCTATTTTCAACCTCTATCCAACTATTGTCTGTTGTCATCTGCTCTCTTTTCTCTAGTGGTAGAACCATGAACAATAAACCAACTACAAATAGTGTTTTCAATCCCCTTTGATACTTTTCGCAACATTCTATGAGACAAAGGAGGGTATAAATGAACACATGCACTGGGTGATATCTTACCAATTCCAAGCAGCTGTTCAGTATTGTGAATGATCATTTTCTCTTAAATTTCCTTGCATGTAATTGCTTGCTGACCATGATCACTGAGCTATTGCACACGATGTGCTACAAATAAAAAAAAAGCCCTGCTTGCTTTTAGTAAGCTGCTGCACATTATTTACATACCTCTGCAGGTAGCCCATCTTACTCAATCACTTGAGTAGACAAATGTCAGGTAGTTCATAGCTAGGACCTTGAAGTCATTTGAATATAATTTTACCCTATTTCATCCACTCATTCATTTATTAATATCCCTACATCCAATAAATTTAAAGAAAGGGAGAACAAAATACTTAAAGCAATGTAAAAATGTGAACATGATGTAGACCAGAATTTTTGTAAAAAAAAAAAAAAAAAAAAAAAAAAAAAAAAAACCTATAAAACCAGCGCTAAATTTAACTTTCCATGAAATGAAGCTGTCATCTGGTATAGCTTTAATTCATGACAATTCTTTATTTAATTATGGAATTACTTATAAGGTATTTTATGTAGAATTTAATTGCACAGTTATTAAGTTGCATAGTTATATAGTTACATAGTTATAATTATGCAAAAATCCAAGTACAGTAAAACCAGTTTTCAGAGGAATCAAATGGGATTCTAGAAAATTTCCATTTAAAACAGATTTCCATTTAACGACAGGGTTTTTTCATTACATCTGACATAAAACAATGTAGGAAAACAGAACATTTCTCGACTTTTAAACACGATTTATTCAGTAACATGCGGAAGAATCCCATCTCGTCGCCATTTGCTATGTTTTCAGGTTTGTATGAAGTACAGTTTGTCACAGTTTGTGTGACAGTATATAATTTTTATATTTAATTTTGTAATAGTAGTATGTAGATGCATCTGTATATATTGAATCATTGTAACTTAGTTTTTATAAACTTGTAAATAGGTTGATGAGTCACCTGTTTACAGAGCTTTTGCTCATTCTGTATGTAAGTGTTTGTGACAACAAACATCTTATCTTATATAAAAATTATTATATTTGTATATATTTGTTTGCTTCACTGTTAATAGCTTCATACTTTACATATTTATCTTATCTTATTCTTATCCTTCGATAATTGAAGGTAATTTAATAATCCAATCAGTGATGGTTTCAGTGTTAATGTCATTCAATTTACCACAAAGATCATTAAAATATATCTGATGTCTTTCACGGAAACTCTCCAACCATCCATTAGATGTTCTAGACGTTCTCGGGCTTCGAGAGGTAAGCAGATGTCTCAACATCTGCTTACCTGGCTCGAAGCCTGAGAACGTCTAGAACATATACGCCGCCAGGAAAGATTCAGCTCATATTTCATCCATTAGATGCTTTGAATTCAGTCTTGCTTAATCTTTCAGCTAATTATTTAGCATATTCCTGTAACATAGGCCCTGATGTGCAGAGATTTTGCCCTAACGCTAACGAACCACTCCCACAGTATTTCATTAATGTCCTGGTTTTCAGTTTTCTTAAGTTTTTCTTTATTTTCCCATTATGTACTTTTCTCACCGCTTCAGATTTTCCATTTTCTTCTTTAGAATCCTGTAAATTTGAGTTTTGCCTATGCTAACACCTTCATTATCTGCTTTACACTGAATTTATCTCTTTCATTAACATAAATCACTTTCACTCTTGTGTTAAGATCTAGTACAATTCTTGTTTTCGAAGCTATGGTGACTAAAGGATAATAAACCACCACCTTTGTTTAAGTTAGAGGTGTAATGTTATGTTGTGTTATGTTTAACTAAGCAGTGAAGGATGACTGTGACAGGTTTTTCAATATTCATACCATCATAAGCGCACCCCCACCTTAGATAGGTCAGGTAGTATCAATATGGTTATGTTTCAAATGAATCATCACATCTTTAGAGTAGACAATGCACATTTTTAACTGGGTTCCTGAAAATTTTTTGAGCTCTGCATTTAGGAACTGAAAATTTTCCATTAAAATAAGTACTTTGTTTTCTGTTGTCTGCATAAGATAGTTTCCATTTAATAAAGGGAATTTAGCATGTTTTTCACCCTTAAATTCATGGGACCATAAAATATTTCAGTTTAGGACAGATTTCCGCTTAACTGGATATTTGTTGAAGGCAGGTTTTATGGTACAAATAATCAACTTTCGTTATATCAAGTGACAGATTCTTAATATTATCAAACTAGGAAATCTGGGACTGAATTTAGAAAGAGAATGAATGTTTTTTGTTGAAAATCAAGCAAATTCAATTTCCATTTTGTCTGCCGAATCTTAAATTTTATTTCTGTTAATATAATCTGTATTTTAGGTAATATGAGTATGCTTAACATGAATAATACATGAACATTTAAGACCAGCAATACTTTAAATTCCTCCTTATAGAAGAAATTTATTTATTCAGTGTGATTTTTAAAACAAAGATACATAACACATGTCTAGCAAGCAGGGTAAGAGGTAAGAGGGGAAGGCTGCTACTATGGAAATGTATATAAAGGTTGCCATACTGCTTACACTGGTGAATCATGTGCAGTTATCTGAAAATGAGCTTGCTTGGGCATTTATGCACTTGTGTTGTTAGCCCTCTTTGGGGAAACCCTTATATCAAATTACTTAGCTATGGAAGTAAGAACTAATGGAGGTAGAAGCAGAGCAGGATTTACGGCCCAAGACAAGTATCAACTTCCAGTCTGAATAACATGCACAGCCAAGCTAAATAACTGACTTCTACTCTTATCAAGTTCTTTGAACAGAAAGAGAAGAATTAAAATTATACTATGAGTTGACTGAGACACTGTATTTCACATACTACAAATTTTCTTACAATGTGTTTTGCCTCTTTCGTTGAAAGAAAATTTGTGATATGTGAAGTACAGAGTGTCTCAGTCAACTCATAGTATAATTTTAATTACATTACTTGACAGTGTTAATCCCAATTTACCTTTTCAAAAGAAAAAGTATAATCTTCTCCTTCATTATGAACCTGTGATTCTGTTCAACAGGTGAAGAAAAGAACTGCATGTGCTGAGGTGATCTTTTCTAAGATCTATCAGCTATAGACAGGTCCATTTGAATTGTAACTCAAAAAGAAACCAAGAGAATCTCCAGTCATGCAACTAGACATTTTAAATTAAATACCACAAGAAGGGCCATCTATACTGTTACATCTGAAAGGAGCATTTCACCATGTATAAGTTTCTTTCTTCTCTTAAAGTAGCAGAGTTATTTGAGGGTAGTCTTCCTACTTAAACAAAGTCCTGATCTGGGGATTTGGATTCAAAAATAAATAAAAGAAAACTGATATTAGAAAGACCAGATGTTTAGTGCTAAGAGCTTTTTTTTAAAGCTTGAAGGGAGGAGTATTGTATAGCAATTTGGCTATTCACAAATATATTTATTATGTATTTACTTTTGAGAATAATATAGAAAGAGAGAGAGGCAGACAGACAGAGAGGGAGAAACTCAGAATCACATCTGCAAAGATGCAACAGCACACTACATTCAAAATAAACATACATTTTTTTTTGTTCTAAAGTAATCTAATACAAAAAATAAAAGTGGATTGAGAAGATATTGACACATTGCTTCACTCACACTATTTTTCACAGGACATGTTTCAAGAGCTGTTGCTCCCATCATCAGCTGAGTCTCGACTCAGTGAAGCAGTGTGTCAACATCTTTTCGATTCACTTTTATTTTAACTTGTGCTTCACTGTCTCTACGCTTCTTTCAATATTTTTTTTTATACTTTAGTCTAATACAGTTTACATATGCATATATTTCCTGATGTGAGATAAATTGGAATGCTTTTTATACATATTCTTAGTACTAAGAGAGTAAAAAGGGAGGACATGCATAACCTGTTACCAGCTTCTTGGCAACATTGCTACACTCCACATTTAGAAGTTGATGACTGCAATGTAACTTCTTTTAAAAATCAGTTCATGGCTGATGTAAAAAAGAGAAAGGTCACCAAGCAACTTTTTGGCAGGCTGATAGCAATAGCTCAGCAAAGACGAGAAAGTTTTATTTACACCAAACAATGAAGTGAAGCTGGACTCTCAAACTGCAAACTACAGCTCTCAAACAATACTTTTTAATTTCTTTATATCATCCAAAGTGTTTCGTACTTACAAGATGCATATTTCTTAGCATATTCCTCATCAAAAGCAAGGGAATCACTGCTGAGACTAAAGCGAGCCTTTGCTTCATGGAGTTGACTGACAACACTGTGTAACTGTTGATTTAGTTTTGTGCTGTTGATTGTAAGATTATGCCTGAAATAGTCAAGAAAACAAAATTAATGTACAGATTTAGAGGTAATATCTTGGCGGTACAATAATTTTGAAAATATATATGAGATGCATCCAGAACGTAAGTCTCAATCGGGCCTAGAGATGGCATCATCAGTTGGATGCACATAACAGGAGTAGAGAGGAAGTATATGGGAATAATACAGTAAAGTTTCAGTCTTGTGATGGCAGTCGTTATTGTGCTGTGCAAGGAGAAAATGGCTGCTCTGATATTGTCTCCCACCAACTGTGAGGTTTGTGCAGTCAACCAATTTTTTCACACTCAAAAGCAGTCTCCAAAGAGATCAATTGTTAATTATGTCACGTATATGGACACAAGATTATGAGTGACAGTATGTAAAACAATGGTGCTGACAGTACACTGAATAAGAAACCAATGTTCACGATGAAGACTGTAGTGGCCAACTGTTCCTGGAAATGCCAGAAATGTTGGAAAGTGTGCAACATGCAACTGTGCAGAACCAGTGTTTTACAATTTCAGAACTCTCTTGTAAATTCCTCCAGATGTCTTGCCCACTTTTGTATGAAATTGTCTCCCGGTGGCTTGGTTTTCACAAAGTGTGCAAGATGGATGCCTAGGTAGCTGATACATGAACAAACCAGACATGGCCGCAGCATTTACATTCCTGCAGTGGTATGCAGAGAAAGATGATGAGTTTCTTAACAATATTATCACTAGGGATGAAACATGGGTGTTGCATGCCACACCAGAGAAAAAACAACAATCAATGTATTGGCAGCATAGTGGTTCACCTCTGTAAACTAAATTCAAGCAGAAAATATCTGTCAAAGAAATCATGTGCACTGTCTTTTGGGATTGAAATGGTGTTCTCTTATGCCAGCTTTTACTGTGAGGGGACACCATAAATGCTGACTGGTATTGTCAGATGTTGCATAAACTCAGGAGGGAAATCCAGAACAAGAGGCGTGTGATGTGGACAAGAGACGTTATGCATTTGCCTAACAATGCAAGACCCCATACAGCATATGCAACATGAAATGTGCTGAATAAGTTTGGATGGAGATTTTCAACCCTCTCAACCTACAGCACCAACCTCACCCTTATTTATTTTTATCTCTTCTGTTACATGGAATGTTTTCTGGCAGAAAAATGTTTTCACAATGATGATGCAGAGGTGCAGAATAAAGTGATTTCGTGGCTACGGTTGCTGTAGCCAATGATTTTATGTAATTTTCCAAAAAAAATATTTCTTATTTAATGTTTTTTTTTTTTTAATCGGCCTTCAGGACTTACTTTCTGGATGCACCTCATAAATAAAACAAATTACAACTAGTAGTAGAAAGGTACTGAGTAGCCTGATACAGCTACGATGTGTACTGCAAATGTGACACAGCTGTCACTCTTTGCATGGAGGTCATATTCCATTAGTTATCAATAATCTTCCTGATTGGGTCCAGCACTAAATGGACATATGAGAGCACTTCCAATTGCACAAAGAAAATGAGATTACAAGCATTTATAATAACAAGCAATGAAGGGCATTGCATTATTAGAGTGAGTGGGGTTTGTAGTTCGACAGTTAGGTCAGCAGTAATAACTAGCAGTTATTAGAAAAATTAAAATTCACCACTCTGAAAAATAATATTTTGATAGCAGTATTGTTAATGTGGCTTAATTTAATTTACTCTTTTCCTCATGTGCAAATTCATTTTAACTCATTTAAGAAAATAAAAACAAGTCACTCCATATTTAAACCATTATGAATCAATAATAATAGGGGCAGAGAACAAGATATTAAGAATACCACATATTGAGGAAGTAATGAACCACCCATTTTCACTGTTTTTTTTTTTCACGTCGTCGTCATCATTGTCATCGTCATCATCATCATCTTTTTTTTTTAATATCTTTATGTCCTCCAATGTTAAAGTCATATCGGATGATGAATGGAATGGGTGAAGTGATGCTCAAATGATCCCAGGGTCCATAGAGCTCACAGTTACCCGACATTCATCTTTCAGGATAAGGGAAAACTCCGGAAAAAACCTTATCCAGGTAACTCACCCTGACCGAGATTCGAACTCGGGACCTCTTGAACGTGAGGCAGACACTCTACCACCACACTACCGAGGCAGGCGTCATCATCATCATCATCATCATCATCATCATCATCATCATCATCATCATCATCATCATCATCATCATCATCATCATCATCACCACCACCACCATCATCATTTAGTTATTTGAAATATCAAGACTGCCTAGAATGACTAAGGAAATGTTGGGATGCAAGAAAACTGTAATAACTTGCTCCAAGTATAATATTGCAGAAAAAGGAATCTTTCAAGGAGTATGATCACAATCACTAGAACTCAATCTGGTCAGTTTCTGGTAATTGTACTCAGAAAACAAACATTTAGTAAGTCGAGGCAACCATTAAATGCTATCTCCCGAAAAACTGATAATATTCCAAGACATCATCTACAAGATTGTAAACATACAACACAGAAAGAATGATGTAGAATAGCAGAAAGTAGTTAGAATACATATTGCTTGCTATTTCACAAAATTACATCTTTTGTTTATGAAATATGTCTAAATAAAACCAGCCCTCTTAAAAGAAAGCTGACTTTAGCAGCAGTAACTATGATGAAATTGTGAAGAGATTTGTGGCTCTTTAGCTTAACTTAATTAAAAGAGTTACCAATGACAATTAAAAAATTAAGAAGAAGAGGGAAGATAGTATATGAGGTGTAATAAAAAATAATGGGAACTTTTTAACTCTGATGGCTTCAAACAAACAATTTTCAAAATTTTCAAAAGCCTTGTTGAAAGTATAAAATTAATAACAGTTATTATAAAGGGATGGAAGGGAAGGAGAAACCAGAAAATTATAGAGGGATAAGTCTATTGTTGGTGTTAGGAAAAGTCTACACAGGGATACTAGCAGAATTGGGCGGAAGAGGTAGGGGCAGTTTCAGAGGTCCAAGCAGGTTTTAGAAAAGGGAAACAAACAATAGAATGTATTTATAATAAAAGCCATAAAAGACAATTACGTAAATGAGAAGAGGGGAAGGGTATGCATGTTCTTTGTTGTTCTTTGAAACAGCATTTGATACATTAAATAGAGAAATTAGTTTATAAATTGAGAGGGAAAGGGAAACGTAAGAGTTTTGCAGAAGAAATCAAATGGATGTATGAAGATGTAAAATTTTGTATAAGGTGCAGTAATAATGGAGTGACCGAGATGACAGAACAAAGAGTAGGTCTGAGACAAGGGTGTTAATTGTCCCCATTTTACAGTATGCGCAAGATAAGTTGAGCGCTGGATTTGCCATGTGGTGCGGGCAGAGGGGAGGAAGTGAGAGCTAATGCTCTTTTGTTTCTGCAGTGTGGTCAACCTTGAAAAACACAGTTCAGCAAAACAGCGTGTAAGATAAGCGAAGATATCACAAGTAATGTTGCATCCTCTGAAAATATTCCTTAGTTTTGCACACGCCAGCTCAATTGCATTCAGATCATGGAGGTAGATGAATAATGTGTCCCCTTTCGAGAGCCATAAAATCCACAAATGTTCACACAAATACAAATCATTTTCAAGTAAATGCTGATGTACATTACCACCACACTCGTAACAAGGATAAACTGGTAATTCGAGCACACCAAACAAGCTTTTATGAAGGAAGCTTTAACTACAAAGGGATAATGTTATATAATAAACTTCCAAATTCATTTAAACAAGCTGCATCATTAAAACACTTTAAGAATAAGGTTAAGACATTTTTGCTTGCACACTGTTTTTATACGGTTAATGAATTTTTAGAACTATAACTATGTTATGAGCACTGGAAGCATAGTACATTCACAAACCTGTAATATTTATATTATGACATTTCTTGTAGTAAATTAGTCTACGCAAATATCACATGCAACCATAGAAAAACTGCTTACTTTGTACATTGTGACTTTGTGGGTTCGTGAAATGAAAAGTCCAATTACACAAACTCAACAATGTTCTTTATTTCCACCGACTTACAGTTGAACACTTGCCAATTACACAGAATTACGTAATGCACACAATTACGATTCACCAGTTCGTCCGTTACCGTTCCGATGCACGTACACAGTCTTCTCGTCCGTTCGCTAGCACGTCAAGCACTGACTGACTCAATTCACTCACTGCAGCCCTTTTTATAGGAATATCACTGTTTTCTAGAAGTCTCTGGTTTCAGTGAATTACCGCTAAAGTTCCAGAGGACAGGGGAAGGGGGAAGGGGCGGCCAGTGACAAGTGACACTTGCCTTCACCCCTCAGTTAGTGACTGAGATTAATGGGAGGGTGTGTCTGGGCTGCCTCTGGTCCCTTCTCAGCTGTCGTTGGTCGGGCTTTCCGCTAATTTGGTGACAATATTGTATGTAATAAATTTGACTTTATGTATATAAAGACTTTATGTATTTATACATTTTGACGTGTCTCATAACATGTATATGTTGCAAAGGACGAACTAAAATTCTAATACTAACATACGATTGTTGTAAACTGGTTAGCTAATTAACCTCCAAATTGATCAAAACGAAATATGGCGGACATGATAAAGCTTAGCGTATTAGCCACTAGATGTCAGTGTATAGCACATTTCAAATTTCAAAGTTGTCATCTATGTTTACGGCGTTGAACGAAACTTACTGAATGAGGACTTGGAACCCGATCGCTCTTCTTATCGCACGCATATAGTATTTAATCTATTTATAGATGATATATTAGAAAAAGTGAGGGATAAGAACTCACACTGTCCTGTAATAAAGAATAAAGAGATACTAAGTCTACTATATGCAGATGATTTAATGGTAGGAGCATTTACAATAATAATTTTACAGAAAGGAATTAATCGGTACAGGAGTTTTGTGAGGAATTGGCAATTAAAGTCAACATAAACAAGTCAAAGGTAATGGTATTTAAAAGAGGGAATAAATTAAGAAAAGATAAAAAATGATATCTGGGTGGGGTAGAGTTGGGGGTTGTCAAGGAGTATGATTATCTCGGGGTGAGAATGAGCAGCAACGGTGAATGGGCGGCACATGGCACGAAGATCAAGGCTAAAGGGAAGGCAGCAATGAACGGTTTAAGAGTATGTAAATATAATTTGAAAATGTCTTGAGAGAATGTTTGAGACAGTAGTGGAATCTAACATGATATACACAGCAAAAATATGGGGTGGGATGGATTTGAGTGAGAGAATAGATCAGAGGTATAGGATGTTCTGTAAAGAAGTACTAGGGCTATCATGCTTGGCACCAGTGGAAGTTGCTTTAGTTGAGTTGGGCAGGCCAAAAAGGAAAGGACTAATAATAGAAAAGGTTTTGAAATTTTGGTATAGATGTTTGATAAAAGAAGAGAAAGAGAATTTAAGGTTATGTATGGATCAGCAAAAATGTACGAAAAGGAAGAGTAGTTGGTAGATGGGGGTAGAAAGCAAAATGAGAGGAATAGGTTTGGGAGACATTTGGGGAAAGAGAAGAGGAAATGGAGAAGGATTTTGGAAGATGGTGAGAAATAGGATGAGGACATTGATACTGGAAGACAAGAGATAGGGAGGGCTTAGAAAGTAAAACAATCATTGGGTTTCAATAGAATAATACAGAGTGTGGACGAGAGGAATATGTGGATCATTGCAATAAGGGGGAAAGAGAAGGGCTGACATGGATGAGGACAGGAATACTGTTTCTGAAGGGGCTAAGGGGGCAGATAAAAGGGGTGTGTGAACTATATGGGGGAGAAGAGAACATGGAGCATTACATGACAGAGTGCACGGAAATGGCAGAATGGAGAAATAAGGTATTGGAGGAAAAATGGGATAAAATTGACAAACAAATAGTAGCCATGAGAATGCTGACAGGAAAAGGGGAAAAGAAGAATAAGAACATGAGGGAATTTTTATAAAAGGTTAAAGAAAAATGGGGTAGGAGAAAAAAAAAAGAGGAGCAGAAGAGAACAGAGAAGGAGCCGGGAGAAGGGTGAGGATGCAGTAGGAGAAGGGCACCCCCAGGTGAGCCAAAGGCCAAGGAGCCAGGCAACCAGGGGGCCAAGGGAATAATGAATGGCTAGACTATAATTTGTACTAAACGTAAGGTAATCAACAGAAGTATTGTGAAATATTGTAAATTATGAAAAATGGGAATAAATGTAAATTCATTTAATAGGTTATTGAAAAATGCAAAACACCTAGGGTGTATTACAGTGGAAAACAATGATTTTGGTGCCTTATAATCTGACCTATTTCTATGTTTTGGTTACTGATTCCAAAAATGCTCTTAGTTTTGCCCTATCAGCTCTAGTTTTTGAGATACAGCTTATTCACGTTATACACCAATCTAACCTTATTGGTCCACATATACAAATATACTACTTGCACACAATTAAATACAGAAGATGGATGGGTGAATCAAGCACTTTCTTTTTCATTAAGCAACTTTCTATAAACTATCATAAATTTATGAAAATTTAATTGTATTGGAACACCACAATGGATGAACACCACTTCATGAACACCACTTCATTCATCACAAAATCAACAGATGGCAGCAGCAACTCCAGAACTACCCACACCACTGGATCAAGCTTCAGTCGCATTAGAGCCCATGATGCAAACAATGGTTCGCAAAACATGTCCTCAATATAGGTACGTAAGTGAAGCTGATGTGTAATAAATACAACATCTATAATTTAATAATTACCACAAATTTATTATTACATAAGTCATATAAGGTTATTTGAGTTTGATTTATGAGTTACTGTGTTTACACTCAAATTTCACTTACTTGTTGTATAATTGAAACGTTTTCAAAATCATTCTATCTCATCCTCAGCTATTTGGTGACTAAATGAACCTTCCTCTTCTTCCACTACTACGGAGCTCTGATCACTCTGCCACCTGGTGTTAGGGGCACTAAGTTTTAATACTTCATTTAATGCCGGGATTTCAAAATTTATAACTTTATCACGGTTTTTGTTTATGAATATTTTTTCCCAAATATCCAATTCTATGGGTGTACTTAAAGATTTTAACAGTTTAATGTTGTGGCCAATGTTGTGATTTTCTGTCCAAAAATGGTGTGAAAATGCAGATTTTTCTGTTTGTTTCAACTTAATGTTCCTCTGGTGTTCTTTTTGCCTGGTTAACAAGTTTCTCTTAGTTTTTCCTATGTAGCTTTTTTCACAGCTTTCACAATTAATCTGATAAATTCCTGATTTCAAATTGTTGGGGACTGTATTTTTCAGTGGTTTATTTAGCAGGTTCCTCAGACTGAATTTGTTTTGGGGTGCTAGTTTTAAGTTTAGTCTTTTGAAGATTCGTTCAAATTTTCTAAAAGCCCATGGATGGTAGGTGACTTTTCTATATTGCCAATTTGTGTTTTTAAGTAGTGTGAAAGTGGTATTGTTTGATATTATCTTCAGTTTTTCTTTTCTCTTCATCATGTTCCTTATGATGGCTGGGTTGAATCCATTTAATACCGCTATGTCTTTTATGTGTTGTTGTTCTTTCAAAAATTCCTCCTTACTCAGTGGGATGTTGTACAGCTGGTGAATTAGACTTCTAAAGGCAGCTAGTTGATGTGAAACTGGGTTGTATTCATTTTCTTTATGTAATTATCTATGTGTGTGGGCTTCCTGTATATTCCAAAATCTACACCATGACGATTTCTAGTTACCTTGAGGTCCAAAAAGGGTAGGGTGTTGTCTCTTTTTACTTCCATAGTAAACTGGATGTGATTATCTTGCAGGTTTAGTAATTTTAGAGAATCTTCTCTAAGTTTTTCCGGAATGATAGCAAAAACATCATCAACATATTGATGTTAAAGTGAGTCTTATTTGTCAGGCTAATTTGCATTGATGTGGTTTTTTCCATGTTGCATTTGAGGTTGTTTTTGTCAAAATAATTTAACAAACGTTCTCCCAGAGAGCTCATATCCTGAATTAAATTCTTGTTATTTACAGCAGAGCAGATGACAGTTGTATCATCTGCATAAGATATTATACTTGCATTGTGAGTAGTAGGTAAATCATTTATATACATAATGAACAGAATTGGTCCTAAAACACTACCCTGAGGAACCCCGTATTTTACAGTTTTACAAGTGGAGTAATAGATGTTTTGATAGTTTGCATTTTGGTAATTAATTTGTTTTCTGACGCGAATGTTGCCCTCCCAGAAGTGACTTCAAATGAAACTGATTATCCTGGGCAGCTGATGAATGCAGACACCTCAGGAGTTGAGAATTCAAATGAAGTATTAGTGAGTATGCTTCTGGATCACTGTGCACACTCCCAGTGTTACTATGTGCCAGATTGTCATTAGTTTTTACCGTGTTGCACATGGATCTGCGTCAATGAAGGTTAACATTTGAAACAGCTCGTTTGCTCAATGAAGTTCCATCACTAAGCTCCATATTCTTGTGTAATTGCCTTTATCCAATGGATTTTGAGAGTACTTTTAAGTTAAGAGCATTTAAACCTCTTTCCACTTGAAAGGGTAACTAAATAGGTATTTGAAACAGTCTGTGAATATAAGGTTATCTTTCTGTACTTGTTCCTCTAAAGGAATTCTGGACATCTTTGGTCTTGTTTCTGTTGTATGATTTGAAATGTTTCAAGCTTTAGAAGCATTGTGTAATTGATTGCTAGCAGAACCTGAATGAATGTGCATCGGACTGTTTTGTTTTGTCCCATTTTTCATTTCCTATAATTAGACTGTCAAAGTTGGACAAGGTGTACACAAAATATAAACATTATAAATTAACAGAAAAAAAAACACCCTCAAAAAATCAGTGCATGAAAAAAAAAACAATGTACCTAGTCAACTGAGGTATTCCAACCTTGTTCTACAAACAAACTGTGAGAAAAATATAAGAAATTACCATTGACTGGCTTAATAGCTGGTTTAACTATGAAATTTAGGTCTTAAAATACTTGCAACATTGTAAGTCAATAATGGGGTATATCATCGCAAAAATGAACTTCAAATTTCCTTGCGGTTTCTGCAAAAAATGCAAGTCACTTGGAGAATTTAATGTTATGCTGGCATGCTGTGAGGCGGTCCAGTCCATTGTGGACCACGTCAAGCTCTCCCTTGTGCTCGACGCCTCACAATTAAGGATTGGTGGCGTGAGGAGTTTAAGGAAAGGGAGATTGTAGTCGGTTCAAGGTGACACGTAGCTCCCGCATGAGGACTCTCATTTGGACTTCAGGAGTGGGTGCATCCTGACAGGTTGTGGGTTAATGATGACACCTCGAATCTGGTTGGTAGAAGTTTATTGTAGTCCTTGAATTCCTACGCTCGCCACTTTGAAGTCGTTGTCGGTATGGTTGCTAAGTCAAGCATCACTGTCTATATTGCGATGCGAAGCATGGAGGCAGTAGCACTGTGTAGTCGGATTGGATATACTTATCGTCCTCGCAGTACATTACTCGTTTGGCTAACTCTCACTGGAGAGATTGTTAAACATTACGCTTGGTCTCTGTGCATAGCACGGGAGTTTGGTTCTTAGGCAGTGCCAAATACGCGTCCGTCTTTCGCAGCACTCAGGACCGAAGTGTCCTTACTAGCAAAATTTAGTTTCCGCCATCCCCACGAATTACCCCTACTCTAGATATTTCTCGGAGTTTGCAAAATCACATGACCAAACATCAATTTTCTATTGGCTGTAAGAATCCCCCACTTGATATCAGTGTTGAGAATTTCCAGTATGGGACCTAGCATCAGAGACGCTTTCTCTAACGGTTCGCGTGCAAAAATTTATTCTAAGACATGAGTTCTCGGATTGTTCAAAAATCTTACAGCCTGTTGTCAGAGGCACGCATGAGATTTTGACAATGGGTAGGTTTCTGACTGCGAGGTGCCAAATTTTCCTTGAGGGCAAAATAAACAATAGAGTAGGGATGTTTGTTTACAGTGGTTACAAAGGGAGTTTGCTGACCTTCGTAGAGTGGCCTTGTCACTGCGGGGGGTCTCCAGGGTATATGCCAGCATTATGGCATATGTCTGTTCTGTTATACGTAATTTATTTATATTTGTAAATCTATCATTTATTTATATTTATTCGTTTGTGTCAATGTCTTTCTGTTATCAGGTTATATGTAGTGTTAGTGTTCTTAGGTGACAGGGGCTGCTTCAGCTGTCACAGTAGCTCCATTGGTTAGAACAATCAGGTGGAAACTGGAAGATCCTTGACTCAAATTTCAACCATGACATTACAATTATCAGTCTGATGCTATCACATCAATAAAGGTAAAGATCTCCTATCTATTTTGGCCACATATTCTTTAAGAAGAATTTAAGGGGGGGGAAATGATAATCTTGGGAAGATTTGAACCTCAATCATGGAACTCATGCTAATGAAATTACTCAGATGACAAACAGGTCATGTTTAATAGTGTGTGTACCAACAACAATATAGCACTGACACACACCAGTATTTCTTATAAGCATTGGGAGCCACATCAAGAGCTCAAAAATCTCAAATTTAAATGTACCAAACACATTACCATCTTCTGCAACATTTATTCAAGTAGTATCATTCTATTAATTCTGAATGGAGGATCTTAGAGCATCATTTTCAGGGTAATTTATAATGTGCATTTGCATAAAATCGAACATGGAAAAGCTGAACCATTCAGTAAATATAAAGGTATTAAAGAGCCAACACAAAACAAAGCTAAAATCTATCTCTTATAACTAAAAAAAAGTAGCAAATGAAGCCAATACAATAATGCATATATTACAAATATGTTAGTAGGAAGCAATTAATCTTAAAGAAAGCTTTGTATTGTGCAGTTGACAGTATTGCATGTATGCTGGGAGAAGAAGCAGTAGCAGTAGCAACAACAGTATCAGTAGCAGTACCAGTAAAAGTAGCAGTAGAAGTAGCAGCAGTGGTAGTGGTATACAAAGAAGAGGTTTTTGTTTGCAATGTTAAGTTGTTACAATAGAGTTGTATATTTAAAATTATTTAAATAAGTTATTTATGGAACATAATTACTTTTGAAACTTGTTTAAGTAAATAGTTATCTCCAAGGATTTCAAACCCATTGAAGTTACCAACAGGTTATGGGCCCAGGCAATGTGGGATTGAAACCTGAGACCTGTGTTTGTAAACTGAAACAAAATGGATGATGACAAACTAAAAAGATTTCCAATTTTTTGACGGCAAAGACTGAGTGGAAGTTTAGAATGGAAACATTTCTAGAGAAAAAGGACTTGGTGCAGCATATTAAAACATCACCTGAAAATTTGTTCCAACCCTTTGAAGCTGATGACAAAGACACTGACACTATTCGAGCAACAAAGGAAGACAATGCATCCGAGGTGTGGCAAACGAAAAGAAATGCATGCTTTTTGTAGTGCAGTATCTTTCCAAATCCCATATCGCTTTAGTTGAGAGTACAAAGACTTCCAACCAAATAAGGGCATGTTTGAAAGCTTTTTTTGAGAAGAAAGCAACAGTAACCTGAATGATTTCAAAAATGCTTACCAATTCAAGTTCAAACCAAGCTCAGAAACATTTGATGATTTTTGTGTGAAATATGATTTATTAATTCTTGATTTGGCAAAGGTTGGAGAAGAAATGGATGAAGGAAATGTGTGCCAATTTCTAATGACAATACCCAGATGAATATGACAATGTTGTACCTGCAATGGAAACACTCACATTGGATAACTTAACGATGGAGTTCTGTTAAATTCGAGTAGGCGTGGAAGAAGAAAAAAAGCGAAGGACAGAAATAAAAATCAGCTGAAGAATAGCAAAAGTGAAGTACCACTGGCTTTCAATGGAGCTCAACAGCACCAAAAGTAACAGAAGCGGGCATGGAATTCCAATCAAAGGCAGCCATTGGCAAGAAGAGATTTCCTTATCCATGTAACAACTGTAAACTACTGATTACACAGAAAATGAAGCTTTTTACAGTGGAATAATAAATATAATACAAATAAAATATTTAGTGATTATTTTCCACTTACCTTAAGAAGTTGATGACAAAACTTCTATCTTCTATTTGAAATTAATTTCGTAAGCATTTGCCCACATCTTCAGTCAAACACATTTCGTTGTCAAACACACTTCGTCGTTAAGGATACTATGTATTTACGTATTTACATATTACCAACATCTGAAGACTAAACAAATCTAAAAACAGAATCAATTGCCGGTATGTCAAAATTCATTATGCAATTTTTATTTTTTAGAATAAATATTTTTTCCCAAACCATTAAATCTATGGGAACATTTAATTGTTTTAATAATTTAACTTTGGGATTTATTTCATGGTTAAATGACCAAAAATGATCTGCCACGGCCGATTTATCAATTTGTTTATATCTAATGTTACGAAAATGTTCTTTCTTTCTGGTTTCCTTGACAACGAAGTGTGTTTGACAACAAAATGTGTTTGACTGAAGATGTGGGCAAATGCTTACGAAATTAATTTCAAATAGAAGATAGAAGTTCCGTCATCAACTTCTTAAGATAAGTGGAAAATAATCACTAAATATTTTATTTGTATTATAACTGTAAACTAATTGGACATAAGGACATAGAGTGTTGGATGCCAGGAGGAGATAAATGACATAAAGGAGATAAATAAGGAGTACTGTGGTTGACCACAACACTGATGATAGGGAAGGAGTTCCCAGAAACTAGTCTTCATTAAAAAACTTGTAAGTGGAGAAAAGTATATACAAGATTGACTCATTTGCCTAATTTTAGTAACACTGGCACTCCACTTTCTGAAATACTTCCTTTTATTCTATATAAAGCTATACAAACTGAACATGATTATAAATCTTCATGGAGTCAAGGTGACAGTGGGTTATGGCATAGATGAATGGGTCACATGGAAAAGATTAGCGTAGCTGTAGATGAGAGTGGGAAGTTTAAGAGCGTTGAAAAGATAATGTAGGATTTGTGCTGAAGGAAAGCAAGTTAGTATGCCCAACAACAGAACAAGAAACAACAGTCAGAGACCACTTGCAAGAGTGCACAGTCATGTGTTTGGTCCTATTTCTCCAATAGTATATATCGTATTAAGTATGTGTTAACCCTAGTTAATGATTTTACCCATTTCACAATTATGTAGGTTTGATGAAAAAGAATAGATAGCTGGGTACATAAAGAATTATGAAGCTATGGCACCTAGCAGGTTCTCATGTAAGATATGTCAGCTTTGTTGTGACAATGGAACTAAATAATTCTCTCTGGGGTTACCAAGATGTTCACTAAAGGAATAGCACCAGCAGAACTAGGTAGAGTGGACTAAAAGGTAAAATGGTAGAAACACCAGTCAAATACTGGTTCAGAATAAATCTATGAAAGGAATATACAACAATGCATTGTTTCAGTGGATAAAATAAGGATAAAACAAACTTAGATGCACAAGATACAGATAACACTGGAAGAAATAGGAATGGCGGAAAGAAACAATACAGTAAGAGTTTCTGGAAAAAAATCAAAACAAGAGTGAAAAACATTGAATATCAAGAAATTGTAAGCAGTTTTAATGTATGATCATTAATACATTATAGGTTATTAAAAATGGAATGGGGGAGAGAAAAATAGAAATTAATTATTCTTTCAAACTGGCCGTGTGTAGGCTAAATTGTGGAAACGTAGAGTCAGACTGAAAAATTCAATGCCATAGCCGGGATTTGAACCACGGATCTTCTGGTTTCCGTCCAGCCGTACTACCATTGTGCTACTATGGCCAACATGCCGATATGACATTAAATTCTCCAACTGACTCGTATTTTTCCCGGTAAACCAGTTAGGAGTTGAAGTATGCAACAAAGAAGCCAAAAAGCCCAAGGACAGCTGTAATGAATTTAAGTGGCATAAGAGGGAGGAAAAGTAGGTCGGAAGATTCATTTAATGTAGTAGACTGTATTATAATTGGAATGGTATTATATTTTGGAATGCAATGATATGGAAATCAGAAGAGAGAATTTAACACTAGAGAAATACAAAAATTTTCCAATAGGGTTAAAAGTTAGTAAGATTTTTATCTCAAGATTAGATGAACTATAGAGAAAAGGGTAAAATATTTAGGAAAAATGTTAACATAGTTAAAAGAAATGTAAAGAAAACTAGAGAAAATAAAGAAAAAGACTAATGAGGTATAAAAGCAAATAATGGATGTAATGACTTCCTCACTATATGTATATACATACAACAGAATGTTGAATATAAGGAGCAGAAATAGAAATAAGCAACTTCAAGAGGGAGTAATAAAGTATGTAAATTTTATATGAAGTTTAACGAAGATAATAAATCATTCATTCGTAACATTGTAATTGCAAGGAAAATTTTCATTCCTAATTCAATATTCGAAAAAGAATGTTCTTAATTATATATTAAGCAATATATATATATATATATATATATATGTATTAACATATTTATAAACATCAACATTGGATTCAAGATTTTTTTTTTTTTTTTTTTTTTTGGTGTGTGAAAGAAATATAACAAAAGTTGAATTTATATTTTCATTATTGTACACTCCTGAGAATGATTTATATTTGGTGACTGCATGTAAAACCATGCATTATTGCATATTACTTCAAAACTAATAATTCACTTTTTCCAAAAGATACTTATATATTTTTACTTCTAAGGTCTTCCATAATATTTAGAACAATATCTGTACTGCTTCTGCCACTGAAAAATGCTAAATATGGCAGAATAAGGGAAATAGTGCCAGCCTGTGGTGATGAGTATTATTTAATGTTTAGCCTTTTTTATATGTTACCCTTACTTGTGCATCAATCAGCCACCACATTTCCTAAAGAGTGTTTTCCAGAGATTGTAGAACAACTACTGATTAGAAATCTTCTTGTTAGACTTGTCAGCAACTTATTTGCAGCTTAACAAAGACATAGGTAACCGGAGATAGGCACTGAATGGTGAATGAAATGGTTAAAATAATATTCAAATGATCCATACACTTAAGCATACCCACTAATCTTTTTTAGAGGAAGAGTAAACTCCAGAAAATAAATTAAATTTAAAGGGAGTCGATTAATGACACTAAACAACACTTACTTTTAAATTTTTCCGGAACATGTTTCAGAGACTTTGCCTCTATCCTGAGCCGGCCATCGACTGGTTCTCATTGGTGTAGTTGACGATATTTTGTCACAGGTCTCCTCCGGTGGCGGTTCAAGGAACTTGCTGAACAAATCTTTCTGGTGAATGTCGAAATTGAATACATCCCCCAGAAAGATTTGTTCAGCAAGTTCCTTGAACCGCCACCGGAGGAGACCTGTGACAAAATATCGTCAACTACACCAATGAGAACCAGTCGATGGCCGGCTGAGGATAGAGGCAAAGTCTCTGAAACATGTTCCGGAAAAATTTAAAAGTAAGTGTTGTTTAGTGTCATTAATCGACTCCCTTTAAATTTAATTTATCATCAAAACACTGTTTTCAACACTTCCAAGAAAGGAATTCCAGAAAATAAGTCTTACCTGCCAACAAAATTCAAACTGGGAATCTTTGTAATATGAGGTACAAACATTACTACTAGTACCATGGAGGTGGATAACATTGCAATATTCACAAGAAAAAGACCATTATATTTATGAATATTCTACATTTCAAGATAGCAATACTTTTAACTTTTTTAAATTCATAAAACAAATGACTTGGTAGCTATAAAAACTAAATAACTTTTGCCATCTCTGTCATTTGGTCGCATGTGTTACAGAAAACATTTTTGGAAGTGATTCCACTCTCTTTATAAACCATTTGATTCTATTAAATGAAATGGAAAGTATTTCCAAAACATGTAAGCTTCATACATTGTGCTCATAAAGTATGCTGTTGGAGTGCGAAATCTTGAACAAACACGAATTAAATCACAAACCTCACAAATAAGAGCCTTCAAATTACACATGGTTTTTCCAATTAATTTACATATTGGATTTATTTTGGCCATATGTTAAGGAATTTAGAAAGTGAGTAGATTAAGCATGAAAGTAAGTGAGAAAGTGACATGTTTCAGCAAACCCACAAACCAGAATTTCACACACTTAAGACTCACAGTTTTATCTTGTAGGCTAGTAGCAGAGCAGTAAATAGCTGTAGCTCTTGTTGTAAGAAAAACACTGCATGTGCCCATGTACGCTTCTGGTGTATATACTCCATCATACCCTTGGGTTCTTCTAACATCTTGGCTACAAAGGGAGGTACTCTGGGAGCATCATGTTCCACCTTTAAAGACCCTTGTTTGTATACATACAACATGGCTCCATTCTGTGATGGAAAAGAATGCACCACTTCAGTACACTACTATCACATGTGATAGTAATTATATATTAGTTAACATTTTCCTCACATAGCTCTTAAGTTACATTTATGAGTACTATTGAAAATGTGCTAGCATGCACAAGCAAGACGTCAGATGTACAAACAAGTGAAGATTTGAGATTTATACTAACAATTTTATGCATTTATTATAAAGTGCTCCAGCAATGAAAATTCAGCAAGCAAACTGCTAAAGTTTAAAATTACAGAAGTGTAAATACAAGTAAAGCACATAAATATAGAGGAATTAAGGGATCACAAAAATTGATGAAAAAATATTAATGCCAGCAGATGCTATCATCATTGTCATTTTAATGCTCAGTAAAATTAAGGGGAAAAAATAAACATTCACACTACATACCACAGAGAGCAATTTATTTAGTTTGTAAGAGTTCACTAAATATTCCTGAAAAATTTCTAAAGTTCTAAATTTCAGATTTATTTCTATTTCTGTAATATTTTTACTCAGAACTTACTATTAAATTGACTGAAATCTGTTATATATTAGCTTCATAGTAAATATGCCAATTTTTGAGTAAAAAGGCTCATTAATCTTTTTTAATTCACTCATTAAAAAAATTGTTAGAATTCAGTTTCTGTTTTAATGGTATGTCCTTAACATAAGGACTACTCCATATGCAGTAGGCTGTCGAGAACAGTATTTTTATTAGCAAACTTAAAGAGGGCAGTCCCAAACGAATTTGTTCGTATGGCTTATTTTTCATTCTTTCAAAGCATTTTTAGGTATGGTTTGATACTATGGGGTTGTAGTCCAACAATAACAGAGGTGTAAGGATTCAAAAAAAGGTCATTAGATTACTGGCAAACTCTAATAAAACTGATCATTGTAAACCACTTTTTAAAATGCTAGAAATCCCGACTGTCGTTAATCTATACTTGTATGATGTTCTTGTATATATCAAAGAAAAGAACTAAATTATAACACCAGAAGTGAAATTCACACATACGATACAAGAAACCGAAACAGAGTGGATATACCATATCTTAGGCTGCAGAAGTCCTCTAGGTACTACAAGTTAAATGGTATAAAAATATTTAATGCACTTCCTTTGGAAATACGCATTACAAATATTCAAAGATTTAAAGAAAAAATATACAAATGGCTAACAAAAACTCCATGCTACAGCATACAAGAATACCTAGATATTAATAAACATGACTTGTAAAACATGTAAATATTACCATCCCTCAGTGTATATATAAATATGTTTGTTCCACTAGTAATAAGTTACTGACGAAGCCTATTGTAATTATTGTAATTACCAAATGGTGAATAAATTATTATTATTATTATTATTATTATTATTATTATTATTATTATTATTATTATTATTATTATTATTATTATTATTATTATTATTATTATTATTATTATTATTATTATTATTATTATTATTATTATTATAAAATATTTACTAAAAATGAAAATTAACTAATATTTTGTTTATATAAATCTATATCATAATTACTTATTTACTTAGTCTGTTTACCCTCACATGTGGGACATAACACACACTGAAGTTTGAAGTTTACTGAAGCACTAAGAAATACATATCTTGTACTGCCCACTAGAATTTGGCCCAGGACACTGTTTTCAAACAGGCAGTTCAATTTAAGTTATACAAAATATTACTTGCAATATTTGCAGGAATTTAGTAACAGTGGCATCCACATTAATTAATAAAACTATTTGTAATGAACTTTTCACACTAAGTCATTTACATTTTCAATTTTTGAGGAACTACTTTCAACTCCCAAAACTAATCCCTCAAAAAATCAAAATGTAAGTGACATAGTGTGAAAAACCAACTACAAATAGTTTTATGAATTATACAAAACATATTACTGTAGTACTACCACTACTACAAAATGCTCATGAACAATAGTTGAACAAAGCTTAAAAATGGACGCAATGGCTTCCGAAACTAGTCCCTCAATAGCATAAAAATATAATAAGTGATGAAGGTTTAAAACCCGACTACACATATTTTTTTCAATTCTCTTTTAATGGTTCATTTCCATTTACTTTATACTTTTTTTAGTTACTGTTCCAATGTCTTGTAGTTTTTATTTATAATTTCATTTATATAAGAATCCTTATTTATTTCTGACCATATATTTTATTTTCTTCATTTCTTGATTTTCTTATAATAAAAAATTATATGCTGAACATCTTCCTTTCCCCCATATAATGGGCAATCACCCTGTGGGTGCCCGTTTTGATGTCAATGCTTTTATGCCCTTACATATTTTAGTTGCACTATTTTCAGCAATAATGTTAATTAGTAATTTTTTTGTTTTTCTAAGATGTATTTTACTTTAAAGTGACTCATTATAGTAGTACTTATTTTTCAGATATTCTTCAGAAATTGGATATCCCCACTTTCCTCCAATTTAGTAAATTTGTTTTTACAATGGTTTTATTCATTTTACATTCTTCATGGAACCAATCTTAATTCTTATTGTTTTCCTTATTTTAGGCTTCAATTTCCTCTCCTGCCCAACATAATAAAATTTAGGATATTAATTGCATTTTCAATATCATATTATTTTAAGTTATTCACCATCCTGTTGGCATATTTTCCTATCTCAGAATCAAGGACTTGTTCAAAATTTGTTTTATATTGTTCCTTCCATTTTAATTTCATATATTCTTTTCACCTATATTATTTTCTCCTTTTTGATCAGTTCTTACATTTTGTAATTTAATTTTTATGTCAGTTATCAGTGGAAAATGCCCACTACTGGTATTTATACAAGGTGCATCCAGAAAGTAAGTTCCAATTGCATATGGCATTGCCAGATGGATAGGAATGCGCATGCACAGGAGTACAGAGCAAGTATGTAGTAAAGTTTCAGTCTTGTGACAGCAGTAGTTACCGTGTTGTGCTAGGAGAAAATTGCTGCTCTGATACTCTCTCGCCAACTCCAAGGTTCGTGCAGTCATCTGACTTTTGCATGCTTAAAAGCAATCTCCAGCAGAGATCCATCGCCAATTGTGCCTTGTGTATGTACATGACATGTGACAGTATGGTAAGATGATGGTGCAGGCAATTCAGTGAAGGACGAAACCAATATTTATGACAAAGACTGCAGTGGGCAGCTGCCCCTGGTAACACTAGAAGTGTTGGAAAGTGTGCGCAAATAATTGTGCAGAACCGATGCTTCAAAATATCAGAATTCTCTTGTCAATTTCCCCAGATGTCTTGCTCACTTTTGCACAAAATTGTGTCCCAGTGGTTTGGTTCTCACAAAGTGTGAGCAGGATGGGTGCCTAGGCAGCTGATGTACACAAAACCAGACCTGTGCCTGCAGCATTGACATTCCCACATTGGTATGCAAAAGAAGGTGACGAGTTTCTCAATAATATTGTCACTGGAGATGAAACATGGGTGTTGCATGCCACACCAGACAAATAACAATCAATGCACTGGCAGCATAGTGGTTCATCTAGGAAGACCAAATTCAAGAAAACAATCTCTGTCAAAAAATCATTTACACTGTGTTCTGGGATCAATGTGGTGTTCTCTTGAGCAAGCTTTTACCACAAGGGAAGAACACAAATGCTGATCAGTATTGTTAGACATTGCATGAAATGAGGAAGACAATCCAGAACAATAGATGTGCAATATTAGCAAGAGACTTTAGGTTATTGCATGACAATGCAACACTCCATACAGCCTATGCAACATGAAATGGGTTGTATAAGTTTCGATGGGAGATTTTCAATCATCTCACCCCAACTTATTTTCATCTCTTCCGTTTCATGAAGCATTTTCCGTCAGGAAAATAACATTGAGGTGCAGAATGAAGTGACTTCATGGCTCTGGACATAGCATCAATTCCTATGTCTTGGGTACACAACTGATGCTACACTGTAATGACAAATACCTCAACAATGGTGATGACTATGCTGAAAAGTAGCCGCAGTGAATCTATATAATTAATCCAATGAATATATATTTCTTATTTAGTGATGTTTTTGTTCTCTTTATCGGTTATCAGGACTTACTTTCTGAATGCACCTCGTATTGGTATTTTGAAATTGTTTACACTATAGCTAATATTACTAGAAGATAATACAAAATCATTTAGAATCTGGCCATTTTTATTTATAAATGTAAATTTTTTCATATTCAACCTCACCATGTTTCCTATTAAACTTACACACTCTAGGAATAACATACGAGCACCTGGGGTCAGAAGCTGTTGAGGAGCAACTTCAAATCAGAGAAATGGAATAGGGGACCATAGCCTAATATGAAAGTAAGGAATATGATATGAAATGAAAATGAAGTGAATGAAAGGAAAAGTGATCATGGAGCCACTGGTGGAATGAATGGTAGTTGCATTGAAGTGCAAGTTCACGTATGCACCCATTTTGATTAAACATCACAAATCATTCGTTAAACCACTATAGTCATTTTGTCTCACTACGTCATTTACATTTTAATTTTTGAAGGACTAGTTTCAGAGCTGCTGCTTCCATTGTTTTTGCCTGTGGTGTTGCCTCTGATGGTGGTTCTATGAACTTCTTTTTAAGATTGTCAACTGACAGAATTTCAAAGTGTATTTCCATGTTAAGATGTTTTCCTAAGTTCTAAGTTTGTTATAGCTTATCATGCCTTTTAATTTTTTTAGATCTTAGCCGTTCCAAAACTGAAATGCTACTTTTGACTTGTCTTCCTGTTTCAACTTGTTTTTCTAAAATGTTCATTGGCTTTGGTGTTTAGATTTCTTTTACTTTACCCTAAGTAAAATTTGTCCCAATCCTTACAACTTATTTGGTATATTCTGAATATATTGATTGTTGGGATTTCATCTTTTGTTTTTGAATTTAAAAATTTTATTTCTCAATATTTATTTAAAGGTGCCAAGATGAGTTTTGTCTTTTAAGGATCCTTTGGAATTTATTAAATATTTTTGGGTTGAACATGAATTGTGAATGTGTTTGGTTCCTTAATGGTTTTCTTTACCTTAGCTATTTTAATTACCTTAAATACTAGACTTCTGTTGTACCTGTTTTCTTCTGCTATATGAAGTATGGCTTTTTGTTCCTTGTAGTATGTTGAATAGTCTGTGCATAAGACTGTAAGACTGTATATTATTGCAAGTTTAAGTTTATTTGTAACTGGGTTACCGTTATGACTTTTGTATAATTTTCTGATTGCACTGCAATTTTCTGATTAGTGTAAATTCTAGTTTACTTTTATGTCATTCTGATGATATTTAAGTCCAAGAAAGAGAGTTGTACATTGACTACCTTTTCTATTGTGAATTCAACATTTTTTTTTTTTTTTTTTTTTTGGTGGTGGATTGAGTAGTTTTAATGCATCCTCTAAATATCTATTTGGAACTATTGTAAATGCTAAATAGTTAAATTCTATTGCTAATAGCTATAACCTGGTTACACATAAACATGCAATAATAAACAGCCTAAAACACAGACAAGTCAACATACCCAGGATAAAGCAGAATACTATAAGGAACAACAAGTCATTCATCACAGAGCAGAAGAAAGCGGATATAACAAAATTCTGGTAATTTATAAAATTAAAAAACAGCAAGCTAACGAAAAAAGTTAAGGAAGCAAGCACATTCACCAAGGAAAAAGAAAGCAACACATTCAGTGGATTCATGTACCATCCAAAAGCATTTAATAATTTCATAAATATCTTTAGGGAACAAAATATCATCTTGACACCTACAAATCGATGCTCAGTAATAAATTTGTTAAATTAAAAAACAATAGATGAAATCCCAACAATCAAAAGCTCAACAATATACCCAATAAACTGTAAGGACTGTGAAGAAACCTAAAACCCAGAGTCAAAGAACATTCTAGAAACATAAAAGTGAAACAGGAAGACAAGTCAGCAGCAGCATTTTACTTCTGAAATGAACTTTTTAGTTTTTACATTTTACTTCTGGTACTTTTGGATTTGACACATACCCAAAATTATTAAATGGCGTGATAAATCATAACAAATTGATAATGTAGGAGAACATCTTAATATGGAAGTACAAAGACCAATTAATGAAAGTATAAAAATTGAAAGAAGTGTAGAAACAGTGAAGCACAAGTTAAAATAAAAGTGAATCGAGAAGATATTGACACATTGCTTCACTAACACTGTTTTCCACAGGACATGTTTCAAGAGCTGTTGCTCCCATCATCAGCTGATTCTCGACTCCCATTGTTCCACCAACAAAGAGAAGAACATTGCAGCCAACAACAGAGACAATTGGACCTTTGAGGTTGAAAATGGAAGCAATAGCTCTGAAAATAATCCCGCGAAAATTAAAATGTAAGTGACATGGTGTGACAAAAGCAATTATAACAGTTTCATGAATTAATTTGGACATCACTGTAACTAAATTCCTCCAAATATCACATAATCACAAATCATACAATACCTGCTTGTGAGGTGAAACCAAACACTGGCATGCTTCCTTTTCCATGTCCACTGGTTGTCCAGTTGGAAGCATTAACTCCTGACTGGCCACAGGAAGGTCTGTATCACGTTCTATCCAGCACTGAAGTGTTGTTATTGCAGTGGAGTCATCTATTTCATAGCTTAAAAACTTAAATGCTGGGACACAGAAAACAATGACAACCTAGAAGAAAAGAAAATAACAGATGAGGCATAAGGGGGAAGATATACCTAAAATGAACAACAAAGAGAGATGCATGCATGCAGGAATATTTATTTGTGTTATAGATACTGTCTCATAAGTAATGTCTTTTTTAACAAAAACAATTATCTGAAATGTGTTCTGAAAAGCAATTAACTAATTTTCAAAATATAGACCATTAGATTCTATGGTCTGTGCTCTGAAAAGCAATTAACTAATTTTCAAAATATAGACCATTAGATTCTATGGTCTTGAGCCATCATTCAGTGAGGTTTATTATTCCATGATGCTACCAGTCTCTGGTTTTTGATGCGAAGAATTCGGTGACACCCACTTGCACTGCTTCAAAGTTGTCAAAATTTCTTCCATGTAGAAAATGGGCCACAGATCGAAAAATATGATAATCTGATAATGCGAGATCAGGGTGCATGCTGGATGTAGTAGCAGTTCGATTCCTTCCAATTCCTGAATTTTTTTCCATGGTTGTTTGTGCAGTATGGGGTGTTGTACTGTTCTGTTACAATAGAACTCTATTTCGGTGAACTAATGCTGGATATCACCATCTCAAAATTTCATGAAGTCGCAGTTGCTGAGAATAAAGATCTGCATCAATTAACCACCGGTTTGGAACAAACTCCCAGTGAATCACACCTAAAATTCCATCAGAAACACAACATACTTTGAGACCAAACCAATTTTTTTTAACAATGACTTGGCAGATTGGCGAGGATCAAGTCACTGTTTTGAGGCATCAGGGTTTCTGTAATATACCCATTTTTCATCACAAGTAACAATTCTCCTGAATGATTTATCATCCATGGGATTAAGGTTAGCTGACAGCAGATATCCACTCTGGTTCAGCCTGTTGAGGTATCAGTTCATGGGGTACAGATCCACAGCTTCTGTATGACTTTCCAAGTGCCTTAATGTGGCGATGTATGATATCTTTTGATGCACCAAGTTCTTCTGAAAACCTACAGGTACTTTTTTGCAGATTTTCTTGCAAAACTTGGCATGTATCTTCAATATTCCATACTTCAGGTTTTCCAAAACATGGTAAATCTTTAGTGTTTTCGTCTCCATTGTTGAAACGCTGGAAGCATCGTTGTGCTACACACTCATTAACAACATCTTCTCCTTCCACTTTACATATTCTTCAAGCTGTAGTAGTTTCCCTATAATCTTGCTTCCAGTAGTATTTTAGAAGGACTTTAAGTTCAAACATGACATCCTGTAAATAGCACTGCCAAACCAAAGAAATCTAATAAACGTTCCAAAGCACCAAAATAAAAAAAACGGACATTACTTACCTAATATTTCAGTATAATTTAGCCAATGTCTCTCATAATTTAGTCCATTTTCCTGCTGGTTTTATTTATTTACTTTCAAAGGTTTCAGACCCTTTCATTTTAATGATATTGAAAAACAAAAAATTGATTTCTAAAGTAAATATTTTATCTTCAGTTCACTTAAGAATAGGACTAGATGTAAATAAATATCATTGTACTACACAAATATAATAATTTGTAACATAAAACTTTACTTATCTTAAAAGAAAATGATGAAAATTTTCTTATTAATTGATGAGGATTGTGATTTCCTGAAAATTCATTCACATCATCAGCTCAAACAACCTCTTTGTCAACTTTACAATCACTAAATGACACTATGTTTTTGCCAGTACTACCAAAATCTGAAAATGAAATAAACTTAAAAACAGAATCGACTGCCGGTATTTCAAAATTCATTATTTTTTTAAATAAATAATGTTTTCCAAAACATTAAATCTATCAGACCATTTAATTGTTTTAATAATTTAACTTCTGGATTTATTTCATGGTTAAATGACCAAAAATGATCTGCTACGGCCGATTTATCAGTCTGTCTATACTTAACATTATGAAAATGTTCTTTTGTTCTGGTTTCCAAATTACATTTTGTCTTTCCAATATAAACTTTATCACAATCTAAACAATTAAATTGATAAATACCAGATTTTTTATTATTATGAATTTTATCTTTTTTAGAGAAATGTAGTAAATTTTTAATACTATATTTATTTTGAGGAACTAAAGTTATACCATGTTATAAATTATAAAGTTATAAGTTAAGTTTTAGTTCCTCAAAATAAATACGTTAAATTATTAAAACAATTAAATGGACCGATAGATTTAATGGTTTGGGAAAAATTATTTATTTTAAAAAATAAACATCACATAATTAATTTTGAAATACCGGCAGCAATTCTGTTTATTTCATTTTCAGATTTTGGTAGCACTGGCAAAAACATAGTGACATCTAGTGATTGTAATGTTGACAAAGGGGTTGTTTGAGCTGATGATGTGAATCAATTTTCATGAAATCGCAATCCTCATCAATTAATAAGAAAATTTTCATCATTTTCTTTTAAGATTTAAGTTTTATGTTACAAATTATTATATTTGTACAGTATATGTTGCTTCACGTTAACTAGCTTCATATTTTATGTGTTTATTAAATCTTGTTGTATTTTTCAAACTGGCAGGATATCATTGGATGAGTTCAAAAGTACTTCCTTTTTCACAATTTATCGCATGGTTACTATCCCATGCTACTAAACTCGTACAAATCAACAAATAAATACATTTATACAATACCAAGATCATGAAAATATGTACTAAAGGGTTTACTAAGAACTAAGTCTAAAAATACTCCACTAGTTTATAAATAACAAATGAAATACTAAGTCAAATTAATCCATGTCACTCTTGGGCAAGGGCTGGACAATGATGACCGAATCAGAGCTGGAATCATTTAAGGAATTGTGTGTAATATTAATAATTACACATTCCAATCACAGTGTCAGTAAGGACATCCAGCTACAACATTCGTTCTTCTTTGATGATGTGGTGCATGTCAGCCTGCCACATCCTAGGTGTCATTTCCTCTAGTACTGTATCCAGCAACTCAGAAACCTCTCATAGTTTGAATGTTTTGTGGTTCCAGGTTATGAATCCGTTAATGTGGTTCTAGACAAGTTCAACTGAATTTAGGTTCAAGTGGTAAGGTGGTAACCTCTCAACAATGCACCCAGCTTTTCTGGCAAGTTCATTGATAATACATTTACTTTCATTGTTGTTAACAATATTTTAGGCTAATTTCAGGTATTCTACTTCAAAAATATCTTTGATGAAAAAGGACTTAAAATTATTTATTATGGAGTAGTATTATTTATTATATGGAATTGAAATTTGGGGCTGTGCTACTAAAACGCATATGGGAAGGTTATTTAGATTGCAAAAAAGGACCATCAGAATGATTTACAATTTGAGTTCCCGAGAATCATGTAGGGAAATATTTAAGGATAAAGGAATATTAACAGTATATTCTCTGTATGTTTATAAAGTAGTAACTTATGCAGTACAAAAGGAAAATTCTAAAAATAGTAATATTCATAGTCATAACACTAGGCACAAGGATGACTTTTTTAGGCAAAGTTTTTATAAGAATATTTCCGACAGGGATCCAAATGTGATGGGCTTATTGCTTCACAAAAAACTGCCCGCACATCTAAAATCTTGTAAAGGCAAGCAATCCAAGGGTGCTCTGAAGAGGTACTTGATAACAAAAAGTCTGTATTGTATTGATGAATTATGACATGCTGAATTTATTCCTAATTTATAATTAATTAATTTGTAATATCACTCTTGCAACATCACATACTAGTGATAAGAGCCAGTCAGCAATCTTTCCTTTTCCAAACTGAGGTGGCAAGGCATGATAACCTCATGCATTGATGGAAGCATTGTCCATCCCAGCGTTGAGCCTTAGTAGTACTCTAGCAGACCATTCCCCCTTTCTTCATGGTAACTGGTAAATTTCTTGGACTCAAATACTAATGCACTGTCTTGTAAAAATCCACTTTTACTGCCAGTATAAAGAACATTAAACTTTTATTTTTTCCTACAGTATTTCTCAGACTTAGTAATCAGCCAGAAAGAAAGATTTGCTTCTAAGAAAGCATTTTTGTGTCCAACAATGTGCCATGAAGGTAGAAAAATCCTTAATTACCCTGTCTCAACCACGTAATATATATCTTTTGCCCATATTTCTTACACTGTTTCCTTAAATATTTTCATCTTCATAGACAGTACCATCTCTATTACCACATTAAACCTGTTTGTCTGTAAGTACTGTCACCAGGCCATTGTTGATCGAGGCGGCAAGGCATTCAAAGGGATGCACAGTGCAGTGTGTAGATAAAAGCTTGCCAAAACGGCGGGGGGGGGGGGGGGAAGAGACGGATTTCTCGAGAGTTCGCCTTTGTTCTAGCAGGTCTTGATTGTTTGAGAAATTTCTGGAGTGTTAGTAATCTAAAAAAGGTAGGCCGCCCACCAAAGAGACTTAGTCGGTAATTGAACGCGTGCGGGCACACAGCTGTGTTTATTGACCTTGTATGTTGTATTGTGTATGTGTACGAAGCGTATTTCTACGGAAATAAAGTGCAATTTTTTGTGTTTGTAACCTGGACTTTTGATTTCACGAACCTACAAAGTCACAATTGGTGTCAGGAGTGCGACGACATGGAGGCTGCATTGGAAAAGATTTTGGAGAAGATGATGGAAATGAAAGCAGCAAATGACAACCTCGCTGCGAAAACAGAAACGGCAAATAACAACCTGGCCGCGAAACTGAAGGAAATAAAGACGACTAACGATAACCTCACCGAGAAGATGGAAGCAACAAACAACAGCCTGACCACGAAGATGACCGAATTGACCACGGAGATGAAAGCGGCAAACGAGGCCCTCGCCGCAAAGTTCGAAGAGCAGCTGACCGGTGAGAGATGACGTCACAGAGCTGGGCAAGCGGATGGGTCAAGTGGACGAGCGCGTCGAAGACCTGGCGAGCCGCGTTGACGAGCTGGAGGGAAAGGCCGACAGCAAAGCAAAGTCCCTGAACGCCATGGTGGAGGACGTCGTCAGCAAGTGGTTAAAGGATTTAAAGGTAGACGCATCGGGACGCGACACAACATCTGCGCGCGTCAAACCTCCCAAATACGACGGCGCGACAACTTTCGAAGTCTTCCGCCGAAAATTCGACACGGTGGCCAAACACAACAAGTGGTTACCAGAGGAAGAGGCCGCACAGCTAATAGATAGTCTCCAGGAACGGGCCGCAGAAGTCCTGAACGCGGTCCAGACAACGGCGGCGCCCAAGGAAATCTGGGAGGCCCTGGAGAATCGCTTTGGAAATCACCGCTTAGCCGCAGCGTACCGCAGTCAGCTAAAGTCTAGGTCACAGCAGCCAGGGGAGACACTGCAGGAGTTCGCCCTGGCAATTGAGCAGCTGGCCAGCAAAGCCCTAGTCGACCTCCAACCGAGTTCGTATCCCGGGAAGCCGCCTACGACTTTGTCGACGAGGTACGAGACACGGAGATTCGTCAGCACCTAATGCTCGGCGATTACAAAATTGTCCACGAGGCGCTAACGGCAGCACTGAGGATGGAGGCGGCCAAGGTGCCAGTTATCCCGACGTCGAGAACGAGGAGTGTCCGCTACACCAGAGACAGAAGACCAGCAGAGGGACGCCGGCGAAGACCTAGTGACCTGTGCTGGGGGTGTGGACATCTGAGTGCAGAGAGTCTACTCCCATTAGCCCTGTTCCCGTAGGAACAAGACCCGGGTCTCTTACAACCAGGGAGTACCCAAAGGGCCTCCGAGGCCTTTTCCATTAGGACAGTACCTAGTTTCCTAAACTGCCCCCCCGCTTGTACTCAAGACGGGACGGAAGTGGATACGCCACTTACGCGCGCCAACCCCGGAGGGAAGACTACCGATATGACCTCGGTGGGGTCGCCTGGCGATCTAGCACACCTTCTACTAGCTGAGCAGGCTAGTACCCGGAAACTTATGGCTTCCCTCAACCCGGTCCGCAGACCTACCCAATCTCCCACGGGTATCGGGAACCACTGCCCCTCCGAGACCTACCCATCCGAACAACTCCCGAAGGAGGGGACAACCGGGAGAGAGACTGCCCACACCGAGAAGAGCAGCCGGAAGAACGAGTAAGGCCCGGCGTGGTGAGAACCACGTCGGCTGCGACATCACCATTCCCTAGGGTGACGCTGCGCGCTGTCAGCCGGCGTGTGGATGACAGCTTCATCGCGGACGGTTGGGTAACAGGAAAGCTGTGCCGCGTGCTGGTGGACACCGGGGAAGCTATGACCGTTATTGGACCTAACATAGCCAGGGGTTTGCCGACAAGGAAACCAAGCCGACCGTACCAGCTTGTGACGGCTTCGGGTGACACCTTGCCTGTGGAGGAGGCCCTGCTGAAGTTGACCTTGGGACGGAGTGTCGTGCGTCAATGGGTGTTCGTCGAAAAGGTACCTGAGGAGGTGATACTGGGATTGGATGCCTTCAGGAGCCACGAGGCGACGGTCGGCGTCGGCAGGAAGGTCCTGCGGCTCAATGGAGAAGAGGTGATACTCCGGCAGCCCGACGAGCGCCTTGTAATCTGCAGGGTGATCCTGAAGGAAGACGTGGTGGTCCCCGCGTGAAGCGAGGTGGTGGTGACGGCGCGACTGGAAGGCCAGCGGACGAAGAACATGATGCTGGATTAGAAGACGGCTGTGCACGTACTCTGTGTAGCCAGGACATTATTGACGTGCCGAGAGGAGGTGCCAGTGCGACTAATCAACCTGGCAGATACCGATCACGACGTCCAGGCCGGAACGGAGCTGGGGACGAGCGAGCCCGTGGTCAACGTAACCGCAATCGACAAGACGCAGAAGCCGGTGCCGACGCAACACCTGGGGCCTCGGCTGGAAGGCTTACTGGAGAGGGCGGTCGACCACCTGACCGCAGAACAGCTGGAGAAAGTTCGACAACTGCTGAGGAGATACCAGCGCGTCTTCAGCCAAGGAGACAGTGACTACGGCCGCACGGTCCGCGTGCTCCACCGCATCGACACCGGAGACGCCCGGCCTATTCGGCAACCACCTAGACGCGTTCCGCTGGCGAAACAAGCCGCGGTACGGGATATGGTAGATGACATGAAATCCAGGGGAATGATTGAAGAGTCTGACAGTCCTTGGTGTTCCCCTGTAGTTCTGGTGATAAAGAAGAACGGCGAGCTAGCAAGCTGAACGCCGTCACCCGGAAGGACTGTTTCCCCTTACCTCGGATTGACGACACCCTGGATACGCTAGCTGGTGCACAGTGATTCTCGACCCTGGACCTTAAGTCGGGTTACTGGCAGGTGGCTCTAGACCCGAGAGACAAGGAAAAGACTGCATTCTCGACAGGCCAAGGGCTTTGGCAGTTCACAGTTATGCCCTTTGGCCTCTGCAACGCATCAGCTACCTTCCAACGCCTAATGGAATCAGATGAGAGGGCTGACTTATGACGCCTGCCTGCTATACCTGGACATCATCGTCGGTAAGACTTTCGAAGACCATCTCGAGAATCTGAGTAAGGTGCTACGGAGACTGCAGGCAACCAACTTGAAGTTGAACGCGAAGAAGTGCCAGCTCTTCCGCAAGGAAGTTAATAACTCGGGCCACATAGTCTCACCAACCGGATTGGCCACAGACCCGGAGAAAACCCAGACTGTGAGAGATTGGCCTCGCCCAAAGGATAAGCGAGAGTTGCGCAGTTTCCTGGGGCTGTGCAGTTATTACCGCCGCTTCATAAAGGGATTCTCCAACAATGCCAAACCCCTCACCCACCTGACAGAGGAACACCGACCCTATGTGTGGATGAAGGACGCCGAAGACGCTTTCCAGCACCTGAAGAAGACACTGTGCAGTACTCCTATTCTGGGATTCCCACAACCAGGTGGCGCCTTTATTGTGGACACTGACGCCATGAGCGGGTGATAGCCTACTACAGCAAGACGCTATCCAAGGCAGAGGAGAACTACTGCGTCACCCGACGAGAGTTACTGGCGGTTTTAAAGACCTTGGAGCACTTCCACAAATACCTGTATGGTCAGTCATTCCACCTGAGGACTGACCACTCAGCCCTAACATGGCTACTGAGCTGTAGAAACCCGGAAGGCCAGACAGCACGCTGGGTACAACATTTAAAATAATTTGTTTCTTGCCACTTTGATGCTTCTTCAGTCACAAACATTTAAATCTGCACTCATGGAAAAGCAACATAACTGCCACCATTTTCAATTGGATGAATGTGGAAAGGAAATGGAAATTGAAAGAAAAGGCTCATTTACTAACTTTCCAATGTGTCTGCTCTTTATACACTTATTACCTGGAAAGTTTCATAAATATTATAGTATTGTGTGCTTTTGGGGGGGGGGGGGGGTAATTTTACGTCCTCCAATGTTTAGTCATATCAGATGGTGAATGAAAATGGGTGAAATGATGCTCAAATGTGTCCAGCGTTCATGGAGCTTAGAGCTACCCAACATTCATCTTTAAGGCTATGGGAAAACCCCAGAAAAACCTTACCCAGGTAATTCACCCTGACCGAGAATCGAACTTGGGACCTCTTGATCGTGAGGCAGACACGCTACTATCTACGCTACCAAGGCGGGCTTGTGAGCTTTGAGCTTCCTTCTTAAGTTAAATATGCTCTATGCTCCCCATTTACAGAATTATCTTCTCTCATACCCATCCAGCAAAAGCAGTGCACTGGTAACCAACACATCAACATGACTGGAAATATGCAATGATTACACCTAGTCTAGTTCAGGTGACAAGCCTTTTTTGCTAAATTATTCTTCTATTTAACTGAGTTAACTGTAGTAGCACTTTATGTTTTTAATATTATTTAGAAAAAGGAGGGGGAGGCAGTGGCAACGACCAATGACATTCACATGACTTCTTCTACCCACATTTCTATAAAATATTCTCACAAAAGCTTATTCTACTATTTCTTGTTAATCAAGAAAAATGTCTGCAGAACTGCTTTTAATTCATATTTCATTGTATGTATAAGCAAGGGAGTTAGAGAAAAATGAAGCAAAATTCAAATTTTAAAATAACAGTCACTACAGTCAATCAGTGGAGGGTGTGATATCTCTCAGACCATTAATTCTCAGAAAAAACTCCAGTTCATTGTTGATTAGTTGCATAGATGACGAGCCCTCCTGCAGTAGTTTGACAGGAGCTTGTGTCAATCACAACCCCTCACTGCATATGCTGACTAAATTGCAAGTTTTTTGCATGACCACAAGAAAAAATGAACAGCTTCTTAGCCCCCAATGTGCAAGGACTATGATAAAATGAAGCACAAAATTAATATAATTTTGAGTCCAACTAGTACTCAATGCTCCACTTATAATTAGTATTTACCTAGAACACGTTTCATTAGGATCTTCCTAACATCATCAGCTGTTGTCGACTCGACATTGAGTACTAGTTCGACTCAAAATTATATTAGCTTCTTAGTATTTGAAAACAATAAGTATTTGAAAATTAAGTCCAATAACAAAAAATACATTAGGAATGTTGACGCCACAAAAAGTATTATTTGCATTAATTGTGTAGTTTAAGATCTACATTTTATAAGAAGTAAGTTTTTGTCTATTTCTTATTGTTTAATACCTACACAAAATTATACAAAATATGTTAAACATATGCATTTTAATCAAAACCATTACGAATGAATTTTGAGCAAAATAAAAACTAATGTACAATTTTCTTTCTATTTAGGGGTTGTAAGAGGTGTGAGAATTTTCTGAATATCTGCTGTCAGTCCTTGGGAACTTAATTATGCAAACTTGGTATTTAATTTTACTTTAACACCTTTTTAAATGTATTCACTCAGTCACTCACTCATTCACTCTCACTCACTCACTCATGAAAAACAAAAACTTTCCGGTGTTACATTTACATTACTTTATACATTTTTCAACCGACTACGCTTACAAAAGTTATTCTTCTATCTGCTTTATGTTACTCTATTGCCCATTCCAAACTGGAGTTCCCTCTGATGTAAACAAAAGGATGCGCTTCTACTTGTCACAAAGTTAAGTAACACTCTTATGCCGATGTAAATAGTTCCTTAATATATGTGCATTGCACCTTGAAATATTGGTAGTAGGAAAGCGCACTTTATTGTGGTTATCATAAGAACATTGCAAAAGATAATGTATATACACTAATTGATAAGAATTTACAAAATATAAATTTGTTAATGCTCTCTGCTATACTGCGCTAATGCTGAGAGTATCCTGTTGGCAACTATTTGCATAACCACCATTGTCTTGCATATATTAGCTCTGTACTTACCTAGAAGAGGCTAATATTATAAGTGAAGTCAATTTGGTTTTAGAAAAGGCAGGTCAACAGTAGATGCTGTAGTTTCTCTTGTTAAAAAGACATTAGCTATCTTTGAATCTAAAGCTGTAGCTTAAGCCACTTTTTGTGATCTGAGCAAACTTTTAGATTGCGTGGACCATACACATCTTATAACTACACTAAAATATTATGGCATTGGGGACACTGCATTAAAACTCTTTCAGTCATACTTAGTAAGTTGCAAACAAATTGTGTGTCTAGGAAGTGAGAGTTCTAGCATAGCTGAGCTAAAATGAGGGGTTCCACAGGACTCTATCCTTCGGCCACTATTATTTGTTTTAATTATTAATGACTTGCCTGATTTTGTAAACCTTAAAATACTAGTAAAAGACACCTTGTTACAAGCAGATGTATGGTTTCGAGCTAATGGTTTTCTGCTAAATGGGAGAAAAAAAAAATGCAGCAGCTCATATTTAGTTTAAGATATATACCTGTATCTAATATGTCTACAGAAGTGAAGTTTTTAGATATAATGGTGGACAAACTATTTTGGGTACCACACATCAATTTTATTAGTGCTAAGCTTTCTAGAGTCATTTTTCTGATTAAAAGTTTAAAAAACTAAGTACCTGACAGATTTATCAGATCTGCATGTTTTGCTTTTTTCCACAGCATTATCGCATATGGAATTTTATTGGGGTAATAGATCTCATATTAATAGAATCCTTGTATTGCAAAAAAAAAAAAAAAGATATCCGGTATCATGAACGAGTCAGACAAGTGGCACACTGAAAGCCACTTTTCATTAAATTGAGAATGACAGTAGTAAATTTGTATATTTATATTGTACTCAGGAAAATTTATCTAACCATCAATATAAACATGATGTACATAGTTATAATACTAGGAATAACAATTTAATTGCTATAACACATTACAGATTATCCAAATCACAGAATAGCTTTAAGTATTGGGTATAAAGTTGTATAATACCTAATTCAATTGCTTTACAACAGATAGTGGAATACAATACTTCATCTACTTACTGTCATGTGTAAGAAAGTATGTAGTAGAACATTTTTCTAAAAATGTTTTCTTATGCCTCCAGGAGTTCCCAAATATGCATTTTGAATAAAATTCCAAAATAACATGTTTTTATATGTTAATAATAGTGTACTTACCTAATAATAGGTAAGTGGTGGAGAGAGTTACTCTTGGCTGTAACTTAATATATGTTGAAACTGAAAGCTTTTCTATAAAGCAAATAAAAAGAAAGAATATCTAAGAAACTACTTTAATGGGATGATAATAACCTGAATTAATATTGGCTGTCTAATGTATTAAAACAGGTAAAACAGCTT
This sequence comes from Mantis religiosa, assembly GCA_030765055.1. Taxonomy (NCBI): domain Eukaryota; kingdom Metazoa; phylum Arthropoda; class Insecta; order Mantodea; family Mantidae; genus Mantis; species Mantis religiosa. The sequence goes on along the minus strand of CM060947.1, from coordinate 100,653,879 downwards.
TAAATGATTGGAAATGAGTTTCTAATTACCAACAAAGTTGAAAACAAAACATGTGAAATTTTGACTAGTTTTTTTCATTTTTGAACTACAAAATGACATACTTTCACAGTATATGGCAAACGATTTATCATTCATTTAAGTTTCTTACGAAATGTCAGAATATGCATATATATTACCTTTTTATTTAAAATTTCTTCGATGAGATCAAATACAACAATGTCACGTTTCCCAGCTATCCTGCCTCGCTTTTCTGGATCCCATTCCAAAAGCAGCTTAAGCCATCGCTCCAAATGATATTTCAGGGTAGAAGAAATATGATTTTGATGGCAGAGCTCTGTACTGAATACCACAGATCCATCCAAGTCCTGGTATGCACAAATGTGATCCGAAGATTTGTCCTTGACATGAGTCATCCTATCAACATAATGGCATTTGTTTCATCAAATTGAAAATACATCAAAACCACATTTTTCTTCCATATATATATTTTCTTCCATAATATATGAGTGAAAATATTATCTATTTTATGATGAATGAAATGTGTTGAAAAATTTGTAAAATGGGCATGTAGACTGTATACATAAAAAAAATATGTGTTGATGTGTGTTTGGAGGAATTTAGTAACAGTGACGTCAAAATTAATATAAAAATTATTTGTGGTTGGTTTATTGAGACTCGTCACTTACTTTTTCATATATTTATGAGAGACTAGTTTCAAAGGCCCTGGCCTCCATTTTCAATCTCTTTCCAACTGGCATCTGTTGTTGTCTGCTCTCTCTGGTGGTGGAACTATGATCTTTTTTGTCAAATTATCTACTGGCGGGATTTCAAAGTTCATTACGCGATCCTCATTTTTCCAGATGAATATGTTCTCCCATGTTGTCAATCTATTTTGGTTTATCACTCCTTTTAATAATTTTGGATTTGGATCAATGTCATGGTTTTCATACCAAAAATGAAATGCTACTGCTGACTTGTCTTCTTGTTTCAATCTGATGTTTCTAAAGTGTTCTTTGACTCTGGTTTTTAAATTTCTTTTTGTTTGACCTATGTAGCAGTTTTCACAATTCTTACAATTTATTTGGTATATTCCAAATAAATTGTAAGAATTGTGAAAAATGCTACATAGGTCAAACAAAAAGAAATTTAAAAACCAGAGTCAAAGAACACTTTAGAAACATCAGATTGAAACAAGAAGACAAGTCAGCAGTGGCATTTCATTTTTGAAATGAAAACCATGACATTGATCCAAATCCAAAATTATTAAAAAGAGTGATAAACCAAAATAGATTGACAACATGGGAGAACATATTCATCTGGAAAAATAAGGATCGCGTAATGAACTTTGAAATCCCGCCAGTAGATAATTTGACAAAAAAGTTCATAGTTCCACCACCACAGAGAGCAGACAACAACAGATGCCAGTTGGAAAGTGATTGAAAATGGAGGCCAGGGCCTTTGAAACTAGTCTCTCATAAATATATGAAAAAGTAAGTGACGAGTGTCAATAAACCAACCACAAATAATTTTTATATGATGTGTTGAATTCATTTGATTTTTCTCAATTCACTAATGTCTACATTTAAATAAATTATATTAAATGCTCTTACAAAAGCATATTTATCATCTACTTAATGTTACTCAAGATAAATACATATTTGCAGAAATAGCTTCACTGTACTATTCATTGTATATAAGTTAGGTACAGGAGATTGAAACAATGGCTATATGTTTAAAAGCACATCACTACCTGCTGGCATAAAAATTTAATATTTCTTCTGCCACACTGTAAGAAAACTGAATGGTTAAATATTGAAAAACCTTAACATATTACAGCTGAAATGTCAGATATGGATGGTATCACAAAAAAGTTGTTTGTAATCATTTGGGTGTTTTTAAAGAGGTCTACATTCTTTGTGTAAAATGTATTTGTAGTATGTAGTATGTACTTTTGTGTGTCTATTTCTTGTGGTTTATAAGCTACACAAAATTCCTCCAGAATTAAGAAAACTTCACACATTATTTCTAAATAATTCATGATATAGGTACATTTTCTTTTGCCAATAACTTAAGTATGAGGTATTTTAATCAAAATGTTAGAGAGATTTTTGAGAAAACTTGAAAAAATATCCAGTATTTTCAGTGGATTTAATTGAACATCTTTGGAAGGTACTAAATTTAAATTCCTGAAGTTTGGTATTTCTATAGCATTTTTCCTGTCAGTCAATCAGCTGGCCATTTTTCTAAAAATGCACCTTTGGAATTCATGTATTTTAATTTATATGTTTATACTGCATTTTTGAGCGACATATCCTCTATTTACTAGGTACATAGTACAGAAAGTAAAATTGTTCAACATTTCAAAGTTCCCATTCTAAATCTTTCATAAAGAGGCATCACATAAATCGTGCATAACACAAACTTGTGTTATCATGTGTACTAACTACCACCTCTGTTTTCTTTTGGTGAGAGTCCAGTTGAATGAAATCTGCTTTTTAGATGAGACAATTGGTCCTTTGACATAACCATTATCCCCTGCACACTTGATGCACAAACAGATACTATATATCCATCTGCTTTCCTGCTGTTATATTTCATGGACCCAGTTTGTTTTGTTTTATAGGACTCAACTTTCACAATCCTGCTGAAAGATATAAAACTTAGCAGACAGAAGCAGGATTCAAATTTTGAATCAATAGAAACCTACCACCCTAACTTATCATATACAAAGCACAACTTCAAATATGTAGGTCAGGCAGTTACCTAACTGGTAATCTTGAGATATCTGCTTCAGGACATTTATCGTTATCATAATTCCTCTCTGGGGGACGCCAACTTATCGTAGCACTGACTGTATGGGCGGGGAGGTTTGTGTGCTCTAACGAGGCTGAGAGCTATACCGACGGTAGCTATGCTACCAGAAAGGTCACCCATATAAGGCAGGTCTCATGTGGAGGAGCCAGAAGAAATAAGAGTTTAACAATGAAGCCTAGGACTCAAGTACTTACAATAGTAAGATGCCACAAACGGTATATCTTGGATATGACCACCCCTATTGGTTTTCAGAGAAAACATATGAATCGTCCTATAATGACCCAGCCCGACTCGGTAGCAAGACGAATGTCGGGTAACTCTAAGCTCTATGGACCCTGGACTCATTTGAGCATCATTTCATCCAATGACCCATCCTGTTATCATCCCTTTTTTACTACCAAGGTGGAAGGTATTGTGCTGAGGGCTGAATGACACCAGGGGTAGATAGTGTCTCGAACAATCTCCTTGGGGAACCAGGTTGAACCCAATTGTATTATAGACCTACTTCTGCAAGGGGCTCCAGGAGTAGTGGAAGATTATCCCCCATACTCATGGGACTATAATTGAGTCTGACATATCCAAACATCCAGAGCGCTCCTTAGGTGGAGACTCTGATATAGCTGTGGTAGATCTGACCCTGGCAATGGAACCCAGTGAATCAGAATGCTCCTTTATTGGGGACTCAGGTTCTAAGGGGAACCGATCTAGGGGAGCTAGCCAGTAAGGTGGGCTCTATAAAGATTAAGAAGAAAGGACAATCTGGAATGGAGAAGAAGGGGAGCAGGTTGGCGGTGGAGAGAGGTGCGAAGGTAACTTAGCCTTCTTCCTCTGCTGTGGTCAGGTGGTGGGGTTCCGGGCCCTACTAATGAGGGAACCACTCCTTCTTCTTCTGTCAAAAAGCAACCAAGGCCTTCAACCACTTCGGAAGAAGGCAAACTACTCAAGTGACCGACGGCTGAGTATTCAAGGGCTGTCCATACTGGACTCTGGATGGCTATCATTAATGAGGGCTATCCTGAGGCACAGATTACTTTGGAACAATTAGTGAATATTCAGGAAGCTGTCGGCAGGTTTGTAGATGAGCTACCGGATGATTCCAATGTAGTTCCACTGTTCGTTGATTGCTACCTCGCCAGCAATAGTGAGGGAGCAGCCACAGTGGTTTGTCAGGATGATAATTATTGGTCTTAGCTTACCAATATGGTGCCCAATATAAAGGTGTGGGAAGGCTCCAATCTAAAAGTGGTTAGCATGGATGCCCTCCCTACGTATAAGAGGCTGATGGTCCCCCTGTGGATGGATGTCATTTTCAGACGTTTGGTTCGTCAGAACCTGAACAATGAGACGTGGTAGTGGAGGGTGCTAGAGCGCAAGGGAGTCCAGAGGGGTGCGACTTGCAATCAGCATAGACTCGGCTGCCACATTGGAAATCCTGAAAGGAACAAACTCTTCTGCGGCTAAGGCCTAGCTGCATTTACCTTGCTAGGAGCTGGAACCAAGAAGAAGGAGAAGACTGCATAGATGCATATGGTGAGTAACTCTAATGTAATTCACTGTTTGCAGGCCAACCTACAGCATAGCTTCATCATATCTAGGGTGCTTGTGCGAAGGCTAATGACCGAAAGGATACAAATTGCTCTGATACAGGAACCATGAATTTGTGAGGACCGTATCATGGGGCTGACAGCTGCAGGCTTCTCTATCTTTAGTGCTCGCACTATAGATAGGCCTACGATATGTAACCTTACAAAGGGTATGAAAGCATGGACATTACCACAGTTCTGTTCACAGGATATGCTGGCAGTTCTTGTGAAATATAAAAAGGGAGGTTCAGAGAGGCAAGTGGTGTCTGCTCTGCATATTTTACTTATGACTCTGAGGATCCTTCTCCCCCTAAGGAGTTTGAGGACCTAGTTACTTACTGTGAACAGGAGGGACTTGACCTGGTGGTTGGATGCGACTCCAATTCCCCCATGGTATTTGGAGTAGCACCAACATTAACGCCAGGGGTGAGGCTCTTGCGAAATACATAAGTACAATGGATTTGGAAATCCTGAATAATGGCGAACCTATGTACTGTAATAACAGAAGGCAGGAAGTTATAGATATAATGCTAAGATCCATTGGCATCCTGGAAAAGGTCAGTGGTGGAAGGTTGGTAATGAACCAACCCTCTCGGATCACAGACACATAGAATTTCAGTTGGCAGGTTCCCTCGATCCGAGACCTTCAGGGTACCCAAGAGGACCAATTAGGACTCTTATAGGGAAGACTTGAAGGGCAGAATTGCTAGGGGAATGTCTAGAAATCCTTATAGCAGGGAAAACTTGGGTACTGCATTAATTGGACCAGTGCGGCCCTCAAAGTTTCTTTTGAGGACAACGGTCCACTCAGAGTAGTTAGGACAGTGAATGGGAAGTTTCAATGGAGCTCGATTTTGAGCAGACTTCGGAACTCCATGCATCGGCTCTATAATAGAACCAAAGGTAAACAAGATTTGAAGAAGTATAAACTTGAAAGAAGCGTAGGGACAGTGAAGCACAAATTAATACAAAATTGAATCGAGAATATATTGACACATTGCTTCACTCACACTGTTTATTCACAGGACATGTTTCAAGAGCTCTTGCTCCTATCCTCAACTGATACTCGATTCAATCGAGTATCAGCTGAGGATAGGAGCAAGAGCTCTTGAAACATGTCCTGTGAATAAACAGTGTGAGTGAAGCAATGTGTCAATATATTCTCGATTCAATTTTGTATTAAGATTTGAAGAGCTGGGACCTTCATAGGGATACACAGCACAAGTATAAGCAAGAACTGAGGAAGTCCTCCAGAGAAGCCTAGAAAGATTTCTGTCAGAGCATAAATGATCTACCAAGTATGGCTAGATTGCATAGAATCTTAATGCGGGATTTGAGAGCCACTTTGGGCTCACTAAGAAGGTCCTGGGACATTCACTGGCTTGGAAGAGGACACTTAATGAACCTTAGTAGAGATGCGTTTCCCTGGATCACAGGTGGTTAATGAGGAGGCAGTTTTTAGTCAGGCTTGCCGACCTGCTATGCAGGATTGGTGGACTGTCAAAGAAATTGTCACCTACAAGCGCATAAAGTGGGCAATCCATTATTTACCCCTTTCAAAACTCCAGGGATGGATGGGATTTACCCGGCTCTGCTTCAGCAGAGACAGGATTTACTCATTCCAGATCTGGTAAGAATTTTTAGGGCTTGCCTGGCAATGGGTTACATACACTCATTGTAGAGACAGGCTTGACTAGTTTTCATTCCTAAGCCTGGGAGGAGCTCTTAGCTTGGGCCTAAGGATTTTAGACCTATTTAGTCTGACTTCCTTTCTTTTAAAGACTTTGGAAAGGCTAGTAGATAGACATATCAGAGGACTTATCTTCATCGAAAGGCCTCTGTGTACTGAACAACACGCCTACCAGGGAGGCAAATCTGTGGATATGACGCTTCAATAGCTGATTTTATGGCTGAAGAAGTGCTTGACCAAGGACAGCTGGCCATGGCAGTATTTTTAGACATAGAGGGGGCCTTCAATTTCACTTTGCATGGCTCTATCTATAGAGGGTTGATTAGACATGGAGTTAACTTATGTGTAACTCGATGGATTATGGCATCCCTGGAGGGCTGCCGGGCAATAATGTCGCTCAATCAGAGCAGGCTGATTAGTACTATGCCCAGAGGCTGCCCTCAGGGAGGTGTCTTATCCCCATTCATTTGGTGCCTGGTGGTAAATAAACTACTTGTCAGGCTCAATGAAAGAGTATATACCCAAGGCTACGCAAATGACATCTGCATTGTGGTCAGAGGTAAATTTGCAGATACAGTTTGGGGCCTTATGCAAAATGCCCTTGAAGCTTTTGAAACGTAGTGTCATGAGGTAGTACTGTCAGCTAACCCTGATAAAACTAACCTCATTGTTTTTACAAGAAAGAGACAGCTTGATCGTTTGTATGAGCCGATCTTCTTTGGGAAGAGTTGCTTCGATTCAAGTCGGTCAGGTATCTGGGAGTTATACTGGATTCTTGCCTCACATGAAGAGAGCACATTGAACATAGTGATTAATGCCTGCAATACTTTGTGGGCCTATCAGAGAGCCCTTGATGTGAGATGGGGACTAAAACCATGGGTGGTTTATTGGCTCTATGTCTCCATCGTTATGCCCACCATCACTTATGCTTCGCTGGTATGGTGGCCTTGTGTTAGGACACAGGCTACCAAAAACAAACTAAATAAGATCCAAAACTAAGTATGTTTGGGGATTACTGAAGCCTTGCGCACCACTCCACTCAGTGCCCTAGAGGCACTGCTTGGCTTGCCTCCTTTGGATTTGTTCATTCACGGAAAGGCTGGTCTGACTGCTCTCTGGAGTTTGGGCTGCTGGTCTTTTAAAAATCAGGTTAAAGGACACAGAGAGATACGGAACAGACTTCAGCCGCAGACTAACCTAGCGATGGTTTGCGGCAGTATGAAGCCTAGTTATAATCTCGACTCTGGATATAGGGTCAGTTTTCTGCCCAGAGAGGAATGGACTTGTGGCCAATGGGCTTCTGAGTGTGTCAAAGGGGTCCGTCTGGTATACAGATGGCTCCAAGATTGTCGAAGGTACTGGAACTAGCATTTATGGGCCTAAGACGAGGCTATCGTACTCACTGGGAGGTTATTCTACAGTATTCCAGGTTGAAATATATGTTATTTTGATGCTTATCATATCTTAGGGATGCCTTGACTGCATGGTCAGATCAGCATCTGTTCTGACAAGCAGGCCGCCCTTAAGGCATGATGTGCTAGCACAAGGTTAGGTACAAGAGTGCCAAGAAATCTTGAGTATTCTCTGTTCTTGCCAACAAATACAGCTCTGCTGGGTTCCTGGGCATGCAGGAATCAGAGGAAATGAACTAGCTGATAGGCTAGCCAGGAAGGGCTAGGCCAATGCTTTTATTGGTCCGGAACCTGTCCTTGGTGTTACCTCAAGAAGGGCCAGATGTGAGATTCTTGATTGGGTATCACTTCAACATGACTTGTCATGGCGTAATCTTACTACAGCTAGGCAGGCTCGGTCTATGATAGAGGGACCTAGCAAGAAGAACAGCAGGATTCTGCTAACCTTCAATCAGGTATAACTTAAAAATGTTGTTTTCCTGTTGACAGGGTACAACCCCCTAAAGAGATACCTGAATGTGATGAAGCTTAGTGCAGACTCCACATGTAGAACGTGTGGCCGAGAGGATAAGTCTTATCTACATATTTTGTGCGAATGTGAAGCACTCGCTACACTTAGACACTTCATTCTGGGCTCAGGCAAACTGAGACCAGAGGATAAAAGGAGTATTCATCCAAGACTTATCCTGTCCTTTCTGTTGGCTACAGGACTTGAATGAGCACTCCAATAATAGGGGCACAATGGACCCAACATGTGGCCTAAGTGCAAGGTACCAAAAGATCCAACCCATTTATTTTCATTATTATTATTATTATTAATTATTATTATTATTATTATTATTGTTGTTGTTCTTATTACTATTATTATGTTATTATTACTATCATCATCATCATTATTTTGTGACTGATGTGACTGAAACTTTAATAGCAATCTGTATCTTAATCCATTTTTCATAAATACTTAATCTTAGTATGGAATAGTCTAATATCCTCATATGTCAACTCTGCCACTTTACACTGCTTACTGCCTTTAAAGTTTTGGTTAGATGTGAAATCTACTAGTCCATGAGAACACTTTATATTAAGTTCATATTACTCAATTTTACATTTCTTTGTACTAGGCATCTACAGATTCAATTACAATAGTAAATTCACCACTCACATCAATTTTTCTTGCACAAAAAATGTCTGCCACTTCTAAGAATGCTACAACAAGAATGAGCATATACTGTATGCATTTGTAGCCAGAAAGCTAACAACATTCAGCAAAAAAAGCTTCCAGCAAAGAGGTGAAAATCAGAACCTACATATTGAACGATATTGTTGCCAAGGCATTGTTGTGCGGTAGGCCCTGGCTGGTGTGTGGGCGTGGAGCTGGACAATGCCTAGAGAGAGAGGGAAACAGAGAGAAAAAGAGACAGAGATAGTTTGGAATTTCCCGCTGCCATTGTGATTGTTATCAAACAATCCACTGAATTCTAGAACGATGGCTGGAGGTATAAAGGCCGGCAAAGTCTTAGTTGCTGGTCAGTTGATAGTTGAGTTGAGTTAATTGCATGTGTGCGGTTGTTAATTGAGCGTGCAGCTGTGTGGACATTTGAAGATACTGCAGTCTTTTGTTTATTTATGTGTGGCAGACAACCTTCAGGACTGCATTTGTTTATGTTATGTCATTTCACTGCTGTAAGGGGTGTACAATGCATCTTTTTACTGAAATAAAGAGCATTTTAAATTTCTGCAAACTAAACCTTTAATTCTACGAACCAACAAAGTCACAATATTTTACCTGCCTTTGTATGGCTTTCAGTACAAAACTCAAACATCTATCTTGTTTTGCCTTAACTATGCAACTACATCTATCGAAATTTAACTGTATTGGAACACCACAGTGAAGCGAAACAATTATTAAATTATAGATGAGTCGTATTTACTACACATAAGACATGTTTTGCGAACTATTGGTCGCATTTTTAAATTAGAGGTTAGTTACGTTGTCCTGGAGTGTGTTCTTTGCTGAAATTTTGTTATGTTTTGGTTGCAAATGATTCTGATTATGCTTTAGTTTCTCCTTTTGATGATAAACTTTTTCTTTGACTTTATAGTTCACGAAACATGTCCTCAATATAGGTACGTAAGTGAAGCTAATGTGTAGTAAATACGACTCATCTATAATTTAATACATCTATGGAGTTTCGAAAAAACTTGTGAAGTTTGGTATCCTGTAAAAACCATATTTATTGACTTATGCAAAGTCTGCTTCTGTAGCATGATTCCAAAGGTAAAAATCATACAATTGCAATATATAACTCATTTTGAAATTGTTTGCATCTATCGACTTTTGCAAAAATACTTCTCAATTATTGAATATTTCCAAAAATACCCTTTTGATTTTGTTGTCCTGCAATAGACAGCAGCAGGAGCAGCAACAGGGAAGCATTAAAAAATATTACAAATTCAAGGTGCTTATAAAACAGAAGTGTGTCTTGAATTCATGAATGATGAACAAACTGTGCCAATTGAAATCCATGATGATGACAATACAAGAGATAGGACTAAAGAGAAAGTGATTACAGTGTCTTAGTAGTATCAAAAAGGATGTGCGTGTTAAGCCACATATCAGTGGACCTTGCTCAACAGCTATCTTGCATAATGAACAGCATCTTATCAACTCACTCAGATCATCAGCCGAAGTATGACTAGAAAATTGTGTGCACAGCAAAATGTTGACTGCATTACCTTATACCAGTATTTCTCAACGTTTTTAACACAAAATTCCCTTTCCTTAAATAAATTTAAGATAGGGACCTCCAGCTCATCATGTACTGATAGCAGTGTGTACAATGCAATCCTTCATGTTGATGATGCAATAAAATTGAAATTTTGGGGGATTTATAACTCCTGTTAGTGACATAAGATGGATGGATAGATGGATGGATGCTTTGTCATATATCATATATTGAATTGAATTTTTGAATTTATTTATACAACTTGTTATTTATTATATGTTTATCTGCAATACATATATATTTCTTATTCTAGATGTATAAATTTTGGTGCTGATTTCCTTTTAACCCTGCTAGCTCAGCCTGCTTGGCTCCCAGGCCTTTTAGCCTTGCTGAGTAGCATAATCACCCTTCTATCCTCTACTATAGTTTACTATTTCCTGAAGCCATTATTATGGCTATCAGCTCGCTTTGCATCTTTTCCAATTTCTTCTCCAACACTTCCTGTCTCCATGATGCTAGCTTTTACACTTTGTCAGAATATAATTTGCACATAATTTGCATATTTCTAGCCTGCTACTTCTTAGTCCCTTAAGAACATTGATCCTGTTCTAATCCAAGCCATTCCTTCCCTCTTCTGTCTGTTACATTGGTCTATATATCTTTCTCTTCTCCATTGTCTCTTTATTAACCTGTAAAATTTTAATGATTTTCTGTTTTCAAACCCTCCCCATATTTCTTGTCTTTCTATATTCTCCACTCTAGTTCTGACTATTTTCCAAAAAACCTTCTACATTCCTATTTTCTAGTCTCTATAAATCACCAATTTCTATTTCTTCCACAGTTTTTTCCATCTCTTACCACCAACTTTTTCTACTTCCCATTTTCTTTTGTTTATTCATACCTTTAAGATTTCATCATCTTTTATCGAACATTTATACCAAAATTTTAATTCTTTCAATTAATATACCTTTTCTTTTGGTTTTTTCCTAATTCTACTAAGCTACTTTACCTGGAGCTGATCTAGGCCATTCCAACACCTCTTTAGCAAATTGTTTGTATCATTGGTCTATTTTACTTGTTACTTTTGACGTCCCCCATATTTCTGCAGCATACAACATCCTTGATTACCAGCGTTTCATACATTCTTTCTAACCATTTGCTTGACATATATCAAGTTTCACTTTGCATATCCTTATTCCTACCTTTGCTGCCTTTCTTTTGGCTAACACCTTCCAGCCTCCCATTCTTCATTATTATTCATCCTAACCCCTAAATATTCAAATTCTTTCACAACTTTTAATTTTTGTCACTCTAAAACCATTGTTTCTCTTTCTTCAATTTTGTTCCTCTTTTAAAGACCATCCCTTTTGACTATTTTGTATTTTCATTAATTCCCAACTCATCACAAAACTTTTGAACTTCATTTATTGCTCTTTGTAAGTCTACTGATCTTACTGCTCCTGCCGTCAGATCATCTACATATAAAAAACCTGTATCTCTTTATGTCCTATTATTGGAAAGGGTTGATTTCTTCCTTTCACTCTATCCACTATATCATCCATAAACAAATTAGATAAAATGGGAGTTAATTTACAGCCCTGTCTTAAACCTATCTTCTGTTTTGTCATCTCTGTGATCTTATTCCCTTCACATCTTACACAAAATTTAATTCTTCTATATATCTTAGTTAATTCTAAGATGCTCTGTCAAAAACACTTAAGCTATAATAGAGATCATGCTCTGGAAAGTTGAAATTTAATGTAATGTTAAATGTTCTGTGGCCATTTCATACACGTGAGGCAGCATTTCTGCTTACTCCTACTGCACATTTAAGAAAATGTGCTTTTTTCTATTCTCTCGAGATAAATTTGGGTTAATTTCTCCCATATTAGGATGATTTCATATGTCACTATTGGTGTGATTACTGTCTTTAGTAGTACCATTGCTGTTTCAATGATATTCTAGTCAAGTCATTTGTTTTTTATACGATCGTTTAGTGCTTTTGGTTCTGATTTATCTTCTCAGCCTCCAAAGAAGGAAAGGAAGGAAGCTATAAAGATTTACTGCATGAATTTATGTTGGCAGTACTGATTGTAGTGAACATGGTGATGTAAACAGCTGTACAGGTGTTGGCAAGTTTGTTTAAATACTGAGGAAAACTGCACTAGTATTAATAGCTGTTCTGTGATTATTAGTATTCATTTGTGCTAAAAAGATGTATAGTTAAGCTGGCATATGTGAGCTGCATGTTACATGCTGAACTTAAAATTTGAGGTTAGTAATTAAAAATGAGTTCATTATTAATAGCTGTTCTGTGATTATTAGTATTCATTTGTGCTAAAAAGATGTATAGTTAAGCTGGCATATGTGAGCTGCATGTTACATGCTGAACTTAAAATTTGAGGTTAGTAATTAAAAATGAGTTCATTTGATATATCTAATTAGGAAACTGATTCAACAGGCAAAGGTCCAAATTATAAATTTGTTAGTTATTAAAAACAACATACCAATGAAGTTTATATGGCTTTCCTGGTAAGAATAGAAATGTAGCTGAAATACAGTCAACATGAAAAATTCAATGCCATAGCCGGGATTTGAACCACAGATCTCCTGGTTTCCGTCCAGTCACTCTTAACCTTTGAGCTACCATGGCCAAATGTATATGTCAGGATGGGACGTTGGCCATGGTAGCTCAAAGGTTAAGAGTGACTGGACGGAAACCAGGAGATCTGTGGTTCAAATCCCGGCCATGGCATTGAATTTTTCATGTTGACTCTATCCATCAAATATCTTAGCCTATATACGGCTAGTGTGGAGAAATGATTAATTTCCATCAATTAACTAAAATAATAAGAGTTAAATGATGAAGCCTGGCACTTGAGTACTTACAATAGTAAATCGCCACAAATGGTGTATCTCGGATGCGAGAGCCCCTAGTGGGCTCCCGGGGAAATATACGAGTCAACTGGAGAATTTAATGTCAGGATGGCACGTTGGCCATGGTAGCTCAAAGGTTAAGAGCAACTGGATGGAAACCAGGAGATCCATGGTTCAAATCCCGGCCATGGCATTGAATTGTTCATGTTGACTCTATCCATCAAATATCTTAGCCTATATACGGCTAGTGTGGAGAAATGATTAATTTCCATCAATTAACTAAAATGTAGCTGAAAGTTCCATATGTTTCTGCTAATCTGGTTTTAAAATGAAGAAGCATCTGAAAAGAACAATTTCATCTATTTCTCAAGAAGCTGAACAGAGGCAAACAGGAAAACTCAGAAAATATAATGAATGATACCTATTAAAAATTTGGATGGACAATATATGGAAACCAGGCACAGTGATTGTTGTATATATGTTGTGTATTGTTATCTGGCAAAAGTATCAAGCCTTCTAAAATGATTTGTCATGTGGTAACAACACATCCAAATGGAAAAAAAGTTAATCTATTGAGGTTTTTCAGTGGACGTACTTTGTGCTTCAGAATCAACAGTAAAGCATTACAAATATAAGTATTAGTAGTGAAAAAGGTATTCTTACATTCTTGCACATCATATAAAGTTGCTCAGCCTAGCAAGAAAGATAAGCCATATATTGTTGCTGAAGAGCTTATCCTGCCCAGTATCAATGGTATGTTATCTACTATGATCAGTGCTAAAACTGCAGGAACATTGAAAATAATTCCCTTGCCTAAAGATATAGTATATAATATATATCTGAAATAACTAACATTCAGGAATAAAGAAGACAAAAAATAAAAATCACTGAAAAAGCAACTGTCAATACAGAATTCTTCAAGACAGTAAGCCTAAATTTCTAGAGACAGGCCAAAGAAGAAAACAATCTTCTGCTTGCAAAAAGATAATGCAGGACTACACCAGATTTGCAACCATGAAACTCATTGCAAAATTTGGCTGGCCCTATCAAATCCATCATGCAGTACTGATTTAGCACTCTCAGATTTTCATCCTTTTGGGTCTCTGAAAGATGGACTACAAGGTCAAAATTTTATAGACTCATATGCTGTTGCCAAAGCTGTAAGAGAGTAGCTAGCCTAACCTGTTTCAGGTTTTTACAAACATAGCATGCATGCTATATTAATAGTCCATCGGTTGTCAATATACAATAGTCAAAGCTTAAAAGCAGGTCAACATGTATGTGCTGGTCATCCATTGACAATGCAGATGAAAGTGTGTATGTGTGTGTGTAGGGGTGCATGTGTGTATTAATGCTCAGTATCTAGAAGTAAAGCCATTCTCCTCCTTGCCTTCTAATATTTTGAGGTCAAGTCTGGATAGTTTTTAAGTTGTTCACAGATAGACCAATGTTCCAAATTAATTCCTCTTCCTGTTGCATAACAGACAATTTGGAGATGATAACAATCAAACTTTATGTAGGTGTATGCTGATTCAGTCATGTCTAGTGGTAAGTCTAAACATGGCAATGGCTGTCTTTCGAGGTAGTTCAGGAATTAGTTTTAACTTTTTTAAGAATTTTTCTCCTTTGGATTACAAAGTATTAAAATATTGAAACCAACAACCAATATCTCAAGTATAGCTAATGCCACAAAATATTTATACAAAGTAAATTGTACGTTTTTATGCAGTAAGTTTTTGTCCATTTCTTGTGGTTCACCAGTAACAGAAATTTATATAAAATCCCTGAATGCAAAGCACTTCATAGGCTAGATTTCCAGAAAATTGTAACATATATATTTTTTGTAGTAAACATACTACATATAGTTTTCAGTTGATTCTACCCACCAATGAAAATAATTGTGCATATATTTATGCAAAAGAAAGATTTGAGTATGAGTTTTCTTGAAAATCTTAATGGCACACTTTGGAAGATACTGAACTTAAATTCAAAGTATTTTATTTATCTATCTTATTTTTTAATTATGCTGTCCATACATAGGAATCTTGTCCTAAAAATCTGCTGTGTTGTATTTGCATGACTTCTCTATTCATTCTTCTATTAACCATTCTTACAAAATCTTACTATTCTATCTATACTGGTCGCCAAACTAGAATGTGATTGACAGTTAGTAACCACATGGAAAAGCGCTGTAAATAAACGGGAGGGGATGAGTACGTCATAATGGTTGTCATAGTAACCATTAGAAGGACCAATTAGAGTCGAGACGTTTCCATGACAACATTAGATGCTAAACCTTGGTAGCCGATATTCTAACACATGCTTAGCATGACCTGCAGGCAAGCGAGTTACGCAAACTCTGCAGTAAACACAATACCTTGGCTTTTATTTCTCTTCTGATAATGCTGCGTAAATAGAATTCCCTCACCTATACAACTGTTAGAGATCCTGAACTGGCAAGTTACTTCACATTTTATTTGTGGCAATTTGCCTTGGTTTACGTGTGCCTGAGTCCGTGTATCTGTGCGCAAGTTGTGATCATTTGCAATTGTATTTAATGAATGTTTAATTATATTTAAACATAGTGACAAGCAAAAACCTGAACGTGCTCGGGAACCAAATAAAACTATATTTGGTAAAGGTATTTCAATTAAAGGACATACACGGGAAATAATATGCTCTGTGAGAGAATACTTCGATGAGGAGAAATGAAAGGGGAGTCTAGGTGCTTGATAAGACTTCGCATGCTGTAGGTATCAGTAAGGGCATTAAGGTTAAGTTTGGGAAAGAAAAGCATTTTAAAGAAGAAAGTTAGACATTGGGTTATAAATTAGAAACTCCGGGAAAAAATTATGTAAGCGGCACTTTCCCACTTCAATAAGCATCAAAATGTCACAGGTATGCCTCTTTTGTTACGATGATCTTTACACTGATGTGTTCTTGCATGTTATAGCATTTGCCTGTAGATCCACGATTGTACTATTGTCTTTGTGTACAGTATTATAAATAATAATAACAATAATAATAAATAATAATAAAATACCCATTGCAGTCACAACTGAATCACCTTCGCATGCGTAATGCTATCGCACTCTCCACATGGCAGTAATAAGTGGCAACGTCGCCTCTCTCTCCGTACGAAATGTCAATCACTTTTTAGATTGGCAACCAGTATACTTTATGTAACTGAGATAAACTTTCTTTCCACTTTCATGTTAAAGGACACAATGCGCTGAAGTGACTCAAATTTTTGAATGTGGGTAGTTATGTACTGAATGTGAATTTCCATGCTCTTTGGATGACAACAAGAAAACATGAAAAGTGACTTATCATTTGAAGAAAGTATACTTTAAAGTTAAGACCAATAATAAGGATTGGCTAAAATGGTTGATATCACAAACACTCTTGATCAAAATAAACTGTATGCTTTAACGACACCTACTTTCTTGGTAGTAAGACTGATTTTCTCTTACAGATTTTCAATAATTCATTTAATTCAATCTCTTTTTATTTGTTTTTTTTTATCCTGTACACTGGTACAGGATATATCATAAGTAATGATTATATATATATATATATATATATATATATATATATTGTAACTGCTAGGGTTTCGTAGAATCAAAAGTCTGGTTTGCAGAAATTTAGAACACTCTTTATTGCAGTAAAAAGACATGAAATTTACAATCAACTGTCTTCAAGGTTGACTCGATGTTCCGCCGCACATAAACAAATGAAAGAAATCATTGCGGTACACTTCAAACATCCACTCACACAATAACCATCATCACACAACTCAAGAGAACTCCAATAATCACACAACTGGCACTTCTAACACTTTGCCACTTTGTTTCTAGAATGCTGTAGACCTTATGAGAACACTTGTGGTGGCAAGAGAAAGACAGAAAATTCTGGAGCTTCTCTCTGTCTCTTTCTCTCTCTTGGCAAGCATCCATCACTCCTGCCCATGCGCCTGGCTCCCGCTTAGCTCAACAATGCCATCGGTGACACTATATATATATATGTGTCATTAAATGAAGATATTACAAGCTATTACCAGAAAATTGAAGACATAATTTTGTCAAATATTTTTAGATATTTAGCAAATATCTAAACATGTGTTTTAATCAAAAACATATGAAAAAACATTATACAATAATAGCACAAAGTGCTATTGTTGTGCTAAGTTGTGCTTCACTGTCTCTACGCTTCTTTCAAGTTTATACTTTGATTATACAATAATACTTTTACAATGATTCATATAAGTGACAATAATTAAAAGAAAGTTTATTTACCAATTAGTAAACATTTCTAGTCCATTATTTGAAGCAAATGGTTAGAAACAGTGATGTATATAACATTTGAAAGACAACCAGCTCACTTCAGGAAACCATGGATCCAACCAGTCGGATAACTGCTGACGATGGGGACAAACCATTCTCCGAAACATGTCCAAATAAGGATAATTTAAATGATGTTTGTGTTTGAATTACTTTCAAATTTCTAGTGCATTTTTTTCACACTACATCGCTTTTTAATTTTTGAGAGATTAGTTTCAGCAGTCATTACTTTCATTTTCAGCATTGAAAGTCCAACTTTGGGACCTTCAAGGTTGAAAATGGAAGCAACATGTATGGAGACTGGAAGACAGGGTCTGTACCATGGAAGCCGTGATATGGCACTGAATTTTTTTCAGTCGATTCTACATTTCCAAATCTTGCTTTGCACATAGCTATTGTGTAAGAACAATTAATTCCCATTAACTGACCTAATAGTGGTCTAAACTATAAAGCCTGGGACTTAAAGTACTTACAGCACCATAAGGTGACATCAAGGTAGTTGTCTCATGTGTATATGAAAGCTCCTAGTGATTTACGAGGAAAAATATGAGTCAGCTGGAGACTTTATTGTTGTGATGGCACACTGTCATGGTAGGTCAATGGTTAGAGCAACCAGTTGGAGACCAGATCTGTAGTTAGTCAAAAGTTGACTAACTTTTCAAATAAAACTAATGGTTGCATTATGTCAAACTATTTTACACTAAATACATACCAAGCTGCAGGAGACATATTTGGAAGAAATGGACGAACTCCTGTGATAACTTCATGAGATAACAGTCCTAAACTCCAGTAGTCCACTGAGCATGTATATCTGAAACAGATAATAAACACGAAATAAGTTGAAAAATTCTGCAAAAGAAATCTGCAAAATACACTAAAATTTCCACAGGTATATCTACAAATTACAGAAGGAGTGCTAAGCCAGCAACAGAAGAGGAAGGTTGTGTTTAACAGAGCTCCGGTATTTTAGAGAAATAAGGACATAAGGAACAATGGGAGTGAATATAGGAACATACAGAGCCAGAATAGGCCTATTCGGGAGCAGAAAATTAAGGGAAAAAAAAATGTCTGGAAATCTGGAGGTGATTAAAAACTTAATAATAATGATATGTGTCATCCTGATACTACCGGTAATAGGTGGCATTGAATTGAACCCATGACCTATAGAGGAACAATTTGCACTGGAGAAGCTAATTGGAATGATGGAAAGAATGGAAGAATGTTTAGGGAACAAATTGAACGCAGCTACGAAGGAAATCAAATAAGAAATCTACGGAATGAATACAGAAATGGGATCTTTCAGAACCAGAATAAACAAGCTAGAGGCGGCATCTAGGAAAATGAACCTTGTGTTTTTGGGAATAGAGGAAAGAAGAGGGATCTAGCCAGTTCAAGAGATAACAAAAGTTTTAGAAATGGACTTTAGGAATGAAACTGTATGGATGGGAAATCGCAGATGCATATCGCGTTGGGAGATGGCGAGGACAAAGGTTATCACCAGATTCACTACGATGCAAATGGTCTACGAAGTGCTGAGCCGAACTAAATTATTAAAAAGGACAGATTTTTATAACAGGGATTTGTCTGAGCAGCAACGAAGAATCAAGTTCCAACTAGTACAGCAAATGAAAAGGGCCAGAGCAGAGGGTAGGCAAGCGTATATATGAAACTTTCAACTTTGTATAGATGGAAGACCAGCGTGTGTTAGGGAAAGCGGAATAAGGGACAATCAAGCAAGAGAGGAGGAAATGAGTTGGCAAATTTTGAGAATGTCAAACAATGTACCAAAGGACGTGGCAGCGGCAATCAGTACAAGTGTCGGCTATGCTAAGGAAGTGCCAAGTCAGGTAATACAACACGTGCAGGCAACACAGAAAAGGCAGGATGACCAAACGTCACCACGTAGAAGAATTCCTGCTGACAGTGAGATGACGCAACAAGTCAGGCAGCTAGCACTACATGACAGCGGAGAGGACATTGAATCTGTCTGTCAGCCAAGCATTGTTTCAACACAGCGCGGGAGTTTGTTTGAAATAGAAAGTTCGATGGTGAATAAAGATGTGAGCAGGGAGGGAGGAAGAAAAGAGATGGAGAAAGTGGAATGTGAGAAAACTAGTGTTGTCCTTAGAAGTCAAAGAAAGCTAAAGGATTTCAGTTTTAGGGCAGGCTCACAAAAGGATGTAGCAGGGGGAGAGAAGATTGTAAAGTTGATGTTTTGTAACTGTGAGAGTCTCTTAAGAGGTTCGGGTTTGGGATACTTTAGAAGTATAATGCAAAACATCCAGATTTTGGCTGTTGTTGAAACATGGCTGGATGCCTCAGTGCAAGTAGATGTGCCAGGTTTCACATTATTAGTAAATAAGAAAGAGAAGGAAGAGAAAGGAAAGAATGTCAGGAGGCATGGGGGCATTTATAAGAAATGACATAATAAGCAAAATTAAAGTGAGAAACTGTAAGACAGATGATATAAAGTGGTTGTTTGTAAAGGAATGGGAGTTATGGATATGGATAATGTGTAAACCTCCAAAAGGTTCTGATTTTTATAATCCCCTTCTCCTTCGGGAAGTGGAAGAGGAGATGGAGGAGACTAAGAGTGAATTTCCCCTGGCTGAATTCATGATAGTGGCGGACTTAAATGCAAGAAGTGGTGATTTGCAAGGGAGGAGTAGTTACCCAAGGGAGGATGATTTAATAGGACAAGACTATATCTTGTATAATAGAATCAGCAAAGATAAAGTAATAAATGAGGAAGGCCTGAAGTTGATAGAATTCTGTTAAAACACAAATTGTGTCAAATTGAATGAGTGTTGGGGGAAGATAAGGCTAGTGAATTTACCTGTGTAAGCGGTTCAGGACAGAGTGTTGTAGATTATGCTCTGTGAAGCGAAGAGTTAGTGTTTAAGATAGCTAATTTTAAGATATTAAATGTGTATGGTAATAGTGTGCATTTTCCAGTGGAAATAGCTTTGTTTACTGAGATACAGAAATATGAAGTGTCCAACAAGGAACATAATAAATGGGTGGTGAAAATGGAGTGTTATAAGTGGAAAAATGAGGAGGAGGAAGAGCTTTATGAGATGATTGGGTCTGAAATGGCAAATCTATGTATGCTAGGAATGGATTATATGGTAAATAAGACCAGTATAATTGTGGCACTAGATATTTATACATTTGTATTAAAATGGGCAGGAAGAAATATGAGAAGGATAAGCCAGAAAAGGAACATGATTAATGATTGGTTCGATCAGCAATGTAGAAATGAGGAATTTGGTTAGAAGGGCAGTAATAAGGTGCAGGGAAGTTAATGGAAGGGCAGAGAGGGAAGAAATGATGCATTTAAATTGCTGTTTGAGTCAAAAAAAGAAAAATCGGGAAGGGAAAGAGCACGTGAAATTGAAGCAAAAATAACTTCGGGAGGGGCTGATGCAACGTAAGGAGGCATTTAAATTGCTGGTCGAGTCAAAAAAAGAAAAATGGGGGAGGGAAAGAGCACGTGAGATTGAAGCAAAAATAATTTCGGGAGGGGCCACTCAATTCTAAGTTGCTGGCCTTGACGACTGCGCATGCACAAGCAAGGTATATGCGCGCAACAAGCTCATATAGAACACTGCCGGCGTTTTTAAAAAAAGAGCAGATAAACTACACAGCTATCCAAGATCTGATGCAACCGACAATATTAGTGTTCAGTTGCGTTTGCTCGCTTTGAACTTCTAATACCATATAAAAAAACTCACGAGATTGAATCTTTGCTTTTCTTTTGCTATACCATCTGCATGGATTTAGGTTAAAGGTTAAACCTGTTTTTTGGGCCACTGCAGGCATTTGATGCATTCGAATTATGTTATCCTGAAAATCTTGAAGATGGAGCAAATTATGATCACCAATTGATCGACGGGTTTCAATAAGATAGATAGTGCAAACAATTGCACCAGAGAACGACTGAAGACTCTGACAGCTCTTGGTGTTCCCTGTAGTCTTGGTGACGAAGAAGAACAGTGAGCTATGCTTCTCCGTGGACTACAGGAAGTTGAACTCTTTCACCAGGAGGGACTGCTTCCCCTTAACCCGGATAGACGACACCCTAGACACACTGGCTGAAGCGCAGTGATTATCAACCCTGGACCTGAAGTTCGGGTTACTGCCAGGTAGCTCTAGACCCGAGAGAACAAGGAGAAAACCGCATTCTCGACAGGCCAAGGGCTTTGGCAATTCACAGTTATGCCCTTTGGCCTCTGCTACGCACCAGCTACCTTCCAACACCTCATGGAATCAGTGATGAGAGGACTGACTTATGACGCCTGCCTGCTATACCTGGACGACATCATCATCGGCAAGACCTTCGAAGACCATCTCGACAACCTGAGCAAGGTGTTACAGAGAGTGCAGGCGACCAACCTGAAGTAGAACGCGAAGAAGTGCTAGCTCTTCCGCAAGGAAGTCAACTACTTGGGCCACATAGTCTCACCAACCGAAGTGGCCACAGAGCCGGAGAAGACACAGGCCGTGAGAGATTGGCCTCGCCCAAAGGATAAGCAAGAATTGCGCAATTCCTTTCTTGGAAGTGTTGAAAACAGTGTTATGATAAATTAAATTTAAAGGGAGTCGATTAATGACACTAAATATAAACAATTAGAAAAACAAGCAGTTGCCACACATTTTTGGGAAAAAAACCAAACATAAATCCAGAACCAAAACTACTAAAACATACATCAGGAAAACAAGAACTATCCACATGGGAACAAATCTTCATTTCAAAAAATAGGAACAAAGTATTCAATTTCGACATCCCCCAGAAAGATTTGTTCAGCAAGTTCCTTGAACCGCCACCAGAGGAGACCTATGACAAAATATCGTCAACTACACCAATGAGAACCAGTCGATGGCTGAGGATAGAGGCAAAGTCTCTGAAACATGTTCCGGAAAAATTTAAAAGTAAGTGTTGTTTGTGTCATTAATCGACTCCCTTTAAATTTAATTTAAGAGAATTGCGCAGTTTCCTAGGGCTGTGCAGTTACTACCGTCGCTTCATAAAGGGCTTCTCCATCATTGCCAAGTCCCTCACCCACCTGACAGAAGAACACTGGCCTTATGTGTGGACAGAGGATGTGGAAGGCACTTTCCAACAGCTGAAGAGGACACTTTGCAGTGCTCCTATTTTGGAATTTCCACAACCAGGCTGCGCCTTCATTGTGGACACCGATGCCAGCAACCATTGCATTGGAGGCATCCTATCCCAAGTACAGGATGGCCACAAGCGAATGATAGCCTACTACAGCAAGACCCTGTCCAAGGCAGAGAAGAACTACTGCGTCACCCGGCGAGAGTTACTGGCGATGGTAAAGACCTTGGAGCACTTCTACAAATACCTGTAGGGTCAGCCATTCCACCTGGACTGACCACTCTGCCCTAACTTGGCTACTGAGCTTTAGGAACCTGGAAGGCCAGAAGGCCAGACAGCCTGTTGGGTCCAGAGGCTGCAGGAGTATGACTTCACCTCTGAACATCGTAGAGGGAAGAGCCACGGCAACGCGGATGCCATGACCCGAAGATCCTGCTTGGAAGAGTGCATCCAATGCACAAGAGTAGAAAAGGAGCATGCCGCAGCTGTCAGATGGCATGGTAGAGAGGTACATCAAGAACTTAGAAGAACACCTGAGGAAGGTCGTGGCCAGCCATCAGCGAGACTGGGACGTCAAGGTGCCACTCTTCTTGCTGGCCTACTGCGCGTCAACACACAACACTACTGGGATGACACCAGCCAGCTTAATTTTTGGCCGAGAGCTGTGCCTCCCTTGTGACCTGCCTTTTGGGAGTCCCCCGGAAGCGAAACAGCCAGCAACTGAGTATGTGGAGAATCTGGTGGACCATCTCCACGACATGCAGGAGATGGCTCGTCAGAGCATCCAGATGGTGAGCGACCGCATGAAGACCTGGTACGACATGGTGCAAGCCAACAGCCAAAGATTCCAGCAAGGTGACCTGGTCTGGTTGTACCGCCCTACCCAGTCCAAGGTAAGATGCCCGAAACTTCAGCAACCATGGCAAGGACTGTACCAGGTGGTAAAGAGAATTAACAACATCGTTTACCGCATCCAGAAGGTGCCCCAAGGAAAGATGTTGGTGGTACACCTGGATCGTCTGGCCCGCTACGTTGGTGCTGTTTGGGACGACCAGCCTTGAGGAGGGAGCAGTGTTGTGAGACATTGTTGGACGAGCGTGGCCGGCACACGCAAAGAGACAGATAGTGCAGCTCGAAGATAAAAGCTTGCCGAAATGGAAAAAGAAAGAGACAGATAGATGTTTGGAAGGTTCGTCTTTCTTCTGGTGCCGTCTTGATTGTTAGAGAACATTCCACTAATTTCTAGAACAATGAGTGGAGCTATTAAAGAAGTATAATAGATTGCCAGGTACAATAAAGAATACTAAACTACGTAATATTAAGAATATAAAAAGGTATTTGTCAGAACAAGCTTTTTATAGTGTGGAAGAGTACAAAGCAAAAAATGGAAAATAAACAATGTACATTTTAGTTTCTAAGCAGGGCATATAGTAGACTTTTGGGTGTATTTTTATGTTTTTCTTATAATGTAAAATGACGTATCCTCTGTATGAAATATAGGGGATGAATAAATTGAAATTGAAAAGCCATGGCTAGCTTATAGGGACAGTTGTAATTGGACTTGATGATGGTGTGCGTGCAGCAGTGATTTGAAAGTGAATTCTTTTGTTTATTTACGCATGCAGAAGCCACGAGAGACTGTGTTGGTGTATGTTACGTCATTTTGCTGCGAAGGGCTGTACAAACAGTGTCTTTCTATAGAAATAAAGAGCATTTTGAATTTCTGCAAACTTGACTTTTAATTTTACGAACCCACATTATGTTGCAAACAGAAATAATGTTTCTAAACTGACTCACATTGAATAACTTATTGACAAAGAAATTGACAAGGAACACAACAAGACTGGGAAAACTGTATGAGACATCAGATAAACTACAAGAAGACTTTTGGAAAGAAATAGCATGTAACAAGATTTTGGAACTTATCATCATAAATTTGCAGTACTCAGACAATGAAGACAATGACAATGACAAATTATCTCTTAATATAAGTAACATTTACAGCTATACGGATGCACCGCTGGTATTTTCATTAGATTAGAAAAATAAGTAATTCATATACTATAATTTTAAACTAAATATTTAAACCATTTGCATAATATATGAATATCAATGTTGCAATTGTGATTTCAACAACTGCATTATTATAAAACTTTGGAAAATTCAGTTCGCATTTCCTTACATCTAGCGCCAAGAACAGTCACATGTGTGCGAGAGAGAGGGAAATATAAAAAGAGAGGGATAACGAGTGGCAATGCTGAATGTGCTAAAGCATCTGATTCGCTACAGGCGAGAACTCTTCCCATTTGAAACACATAATATAACATGAGGAACTTTGTATATTGAAAATCTTAAGTCAATATTTCAATAGCAGGTATCATGATATTGTAAATGTGCAGTGTGATATCTACATCTTTATAAGACCATTTTAACTGTGTAATGTGCAATATTATTGGAATCAGAAATAATTGACTTACAAAATTATAACATGAAATATGCCTTGAAAAAAAGAAATCTTCCTTTTATGGAATGCCTGAAAAAAAAAAAAAAAATTATCTTTCTTTTATGAAAATTTCACCCAAACAAGATTTTCAGTTGCTAGCAGGATGCTGAGCACATTTAAATATACTTAAGTAAATAATTCTTTTCTTATATGATCTGCAAACTAAAACATAGAAACCATTATGAAACTAGTGATTGGAAAAATCTTGAAAGCAGTAATTTTAAACTAAATGTATCTTTCATATGAATGCAAGCTGTGCAAACCAAAATGTATAATGTTGTGCATAAGGTAGAAGAATTTATGATATCATGGCTTTTGTTCCAAAAGTGAAATGCTACTGCAGACTTATCTTCCTGTATCAATTTGATGTTTCTAAAATGCTCTTTGAGTTTGATTTTTGGGTTTCTTTTAGTTTGCCATATGTAGCATTTCTCACAATCAGGACTGTCTATGGACAACCCATTGTTCCCATTTCTGGTTGACCTCTTCATGAGGTTTTTGGAAACCCATATCACAAAGGCATTCCCACCAATTTTCAAACATAGGTGGATGACATTGGATGATAGTAAATGAGAAACAGGAGGATGTGTTAAAAACCACTTAATTTACGTAATCCTGCAATGAAATGTTCCATAGAAAAAGAGACAAACAATTAAATCCCTTATTAGTTTAGTTAATTGATGGAAATTAATCATTTCTTCATAACAGCCATATATAGGCTAAGCTTTTTGATAGAGTCAACATGAAAAATCCCGGCCATGGCATTGAATTTTTCATGTTGACTCTATCTAATGAAATCCCTTTCTTAGATCTGAAACTAATCAGAAAACATACAAAACTAGAATTTGGCATACACAGGAAAGAAACACACACAGAAAATTTCATATAATCAGATGGATATAACCCAAGACAACACAAGCATGCTGTTATCAACAGTATAACTTTACAGGCTGGTTAATTTACCCTTAAACAAGATGGAATATATCAAAGAGTACAATAATATAATTTACATTGCAGAATACAATGGATTCAGTGCTGAATTGGTCAAAAAGAAAATTGATAAATTCAAAACACAACAAAGATGCAAACAAGTAACTATTCTTTACCCAATTAGCAATAAAACTTCATACAGAAAACTTCATCCCAGAGCTACATACCTTTTCTAAAAAGTCTTCAAAGAGCACAATATTACTTTGGCCCCACAGAACAAATTTAGTGTA
Organism: Mantis religiosa; assembly: GCA_030765055.1. Classification (NCBI taxonomy): domain Eukaryota; kingdom Metazoa; phylum Arthropoda; class Insecta; order Mantodea; family Mantidae; genus Mantis; species Mantis religiosa. The sequence goes on along the minus strand of CM060947.1, from coordinate 100,627,595 downwards.
CAACATCTTTTGAAATCATATAATACAAAAGAGATAGCCACAGACAAAAATATCAGGTATGTACCGTATGAACTGCAAAGGCTGTGACAACTTTTGCATTGTAAAAACTAAAAGGAATTTGAACATGAGGCTTAAAGAACATTTTAAAAACATCAGGAACAAATGAGCAGTGGCGTACCATTTCTGGAATGATAATCACGATATAGAATGAGAAATCCACTTATTAAAAAGTGTCCAGGTTCCAACTGTATTAACCACATGGGACAAAACTATTCATAAAGAAATATGAAAGAAAACTTCAATTTTGACACCATCTTTGAACAGAACCCAAACTTCAAGATCATCAAGATACCAACAGAGACGCCTTTATCGTCTCCAAGCAGTTCACCAAACCAACATTCAATAGTCGACATTAGCTGAAGATGTTAGGAAGCTCCTAACGAGGCTAGGTAAATACTTGCAATAAATGGAGCATTGAATATTAGTTCAACTCAAAATTATATTAATTTTGTACTTCATTGTATTATAGTCCTTACTCATGGGACTACTTTTGATATATATGTCAGCTCAGTATGATTTGATTTTCTAATATGTGCTAAAAAAACAGGCTTTTCGACTTAATTTAAAACAGAATAGTGTTCTACTCTTTTTGTTTAATGAACATAAAGATTTTTGTAAATAATTAATACTGATTATATTACTATATAACATTTGAATATTAGCCAAAGCAGAATTTTGCAGATTGTTTAGAAATAAAATCTCTTGGCATCTCCTCTATGGATAAGGTACCCTTTTTGTCATGTGTTGCATCCTTCAGCCAAAGCCACAGCCATGAAAGAGCAGGATTGTGTAGCAGGGGTCAACATGCCAATTCCCACAACTGTTAGGTAATTACTTGAACTTTTATGAGCACTGCCTTTCCATCAGATAGCTACTCAGTTATTAAGATGAAGCTGAATGCATCCTGGACCAAACCTCCCAACAGGAAAAGCCCCACACCAGTACCGAAGATCGAACTCAGGTATGCCGCATCAGAGGCAGATGCTCTACCAGTGTGATTATAGGGGCTGTCAGATTGGTTAGATACAATTTAATTTTGTTCCTGTTGTTAATCATACAACAATGTGAGAAAAGAACTTGCTGAATTATTAATGTTTTTGACTGAATTGCTTAATATTATTATTTTCTGAAAATTTCAAGAAAATGATCCATTATTAAAGTAAGTATTATACAAATTCTTAGTGTATTTTTAAAATAATATTTCACAATATCCTCCTTAATTACAATGCTGACTGCAATACTTAAAAGATGTTTGGACATTTCTCAAAGAAATAGAACATAACCATTTAATAATTGATTTTGATTGTACTGTTTAAATAATTGTTTGGGATAATTCTCCTGAATTATTGGTTTCATGTTATCAATTATTTGAGTAAAAATAACAATTGAAAAATAGTTCCTTGCATTATTTGTATAAATTTGTTTCAAAACACAATTTGTTCCTTTGATTGGTTCAAACTGAAGCAAATTCACAGATTTTCAAAATGCAATGCCTTTAAATAAAGAATGAGATTTTTCAAATATATTGTATTTTTCAAAGAATTCTTAGTAAATCCCTGTACTTAAGTATTAAAAACAGAAACACTGCAATACAATTTTCTTCATTTGAATTTGCAATCAGCCACCCTATCCTATATAAACCTTAACATTTTTGAGAGCATTTCTCTTTATAGTCATTAGTTAGGTGATTAGGAGATTGAAACATGCTGCTAGTTCTAACCTCTTCCTTTTCTTCTGCCGGGATTGGATTCTGCTGCTGTGTACTGCTAATGTGACAAAATTTAAACTACTTGCCAGAATTTCAAAATTTACAATATTATCTTCATTTTTGACAATGAATATTTTCAATAAAGTCAGCAACTAGTAATGAGGGAATTGGTTTTAACAATTTTACAGTTGGAACAATATTGTTTTTAGACTAAAAGTGGTATGACACAACAAATTTGTCTTATTTGTTTCAGTTTTGATTTCTCTGGTGCTCAAATTCCTCTTGGTTTTTCCTACTAGAATTTCTTCATCCTTTGCAGTTGATTTGGTAGATTCCTGATTTAACTGCATCTGGGACTGCAGTTGTAAGTGGCTTATTCAACAAGGTTTTATCTGTAATGAGTTATATGAGCCTGTGGGTATAAACACTACCTACGTATTATTATTTACATAAATAAGATAATAGGTTCAGGTATAACTATTTTATTAATACCAGCACTTGAGATATTATACATATACGTTTGTAACTGTTGCTATGGCAGCAACCATATATTGGTTGCCATGCAATGTTACCCTCATGTTGTGGTGATGTCAGTGTGTAGTACAGGCTCCTGCCACAAGCCCAAACTTGAAGATCTTTTTTTCAATTTTCTAAATGCATGTGATATCTGAACTTTTTATATTTCTAGTTTGTATTGCTGATTTTCTCAACAGTTGTTGTTCGGGCTGTCTCTTTGAGTCTACCATTCTATTTTAACATCTGAAAAACTGGGTAGAAATCATTTAACACTATGTTCAGTATATGTTGGCATTCTCTGCTTAGAGGCACGTTGTTTAACCTATGGATAAAATTTTTGAGCTTGTTTTTATGAGTCCCTTTGTTTAGACTCACCTTCACTTTCTAAATTTGTTGTAACATTGGAATGCTTTTAAGATCGTTCGATCTCATCCTCAGCTGTTGGGTGACTAATATTTACTAAGGATCAAATTTTTGAATAACTGCAAGTTGATATGAGATCGGATTGCAACCATTCTTTTCTGTGTAATTATCCACATGTGTTGATTTTCTGTAGATACCAAATGTAAATTTCTCCATGGCTTTGATAATTTTGAGGTCCAAATTGGGCAGGATTTTATGTTTTTAAATTAACATAATGAATTAGTTTTTCTGGTATGATCTGAAATTAATCAATCTAGAGCATGTTTGTACAAAATTTGCCTTGAAATTGAATAAAATAATACTTTATCCTCTTTGGACCTTAAAATAATTAGATTAGAACAAATTTACATTAGGTATTTAGACAAAATCGATGAATGTGATACATAAAAAAAGAATGGTTGCAATCTGATCTCATGTCTGCTTGCAGTATTCAGAAGTTTGATTCCATAGGTTAAATAATGTCCCTCTAGGCAGAGAATATTCAAAAGAATGCCAATGTACACTGGATATAGCAGCATTAAAAAGCTTCACCCAGGTTAATTTTTAAGATGTTAAAACTAAGTGACAGACCCACTACTCTTGGAATAATCACTGACACAAACTGGAAATACAAAAAGATATATCATCCAAGGGTGTTAAGAAAATTTGAAAATCTCTTCAACAAGTTTGACCTAAGATGAATTAATGTCTCAATACAGATCAACCTGAACAATTTATTGGACAAGCACTCAAAAACACAGTCCCATGTGCACTTAAATAAGGAGCTTACCAGATCAGCTGCAAAACCTGTGAAAATTTATGAAAAATCCAATAAGAAATTTAATCACCAAATTCAAAGTGAACCAAAGAAACATAAAACTGAAACACACAAATCTGCTGTGTCACATCACTTTTGGCTTGAAAACCAAATAGTCAAATCATAAAATTGTTAAAACTAGTTTTCTCATCACTAGAACAGACTTTTTGGGACTTAATTGTCAAGAACAAAGTTAATATTGTTCATTTTAAAATCCCACCTGATACTTTTTTCTAGTTGAGTCATTCTACCAGTAGATGACAGCAACATTCAACTCAACTGGAGGAAGAGGAAAAAAGCAGCAGGGCACTTCAGTCAACTAACATCCAATTAAAGGATTATAGAGATGAATGTCCTAGAAAGCATTTCAGTTTTAAAAAGTTAGTTAGCAAAGACATGTGTAATGTTAGAGTGACTCATTACAAATTCAATCTTGTATTTAAATTACATATTACTATAAAACTTGACTCAATTATATGTTTTTGTTTCTCTTATAAAATTTGTATTTGTGAACTTACTGCATTTTGAAAAGTTATTCTTCATATATAAATTATATTACATACAAACACCAAGCTAGAAACACAACAATAAAAACACTTGCAATCATAAGCCACCTTTGAGGATATAGTTCTTCTGTAAATGAATTTGCATTGGAGTCTTACTGGAAATACCCCAATCAGTTAGAGGTTCATGGCTTGGGTGACAGTTATAACTATGGCAACTCTGATTACAGGAGGGCTGGCTCACAGAAATGAACATCTTTGACTCAAATCCCATGTTACACCATTGAATTATGCAACTATAATTCACCTATTTACAAAAATAGTGGGAAAAAGGTGTTAGTAATTGGTGACTCACTTCTGAAGTTCTCCGGGGAATATTGTAAGGGAAAAGGATACCGGGTGTGCTGTTTTCCTGGTATAAAGACAGAAGAACTACGGCATCAAATAGAAAAAATAAATCTAGCTCAAACCACGCCGAATGTAGTGCTAGTGCATGTGGGATCAAATGATATGGGGCCTGGTGTGTCTCCGGAAGAGATAATGGGCGAGACGATGGACCTTGTGAACGCAATTAAAGAACAATCAAGTGATACCAAAATAGTAATTAGTGGTGTATTACGTAGATGTGGCATATACGCAAGGTATGTTAGGGATGTCAATCAAAATCTTGATTGGTTATGTTCTGTTCGGGACTGCCTGATGGTGGATGGGAATCAGTGGTTACGTGACAATGATTTCAGCAGAGATGGAATACATTTAAATAGGAGAGGTGCTTATAAGTTTGGAAGTCTGATGAATAATGTAATCTCCTCAGTGATAAAGGGAAACTAATAAGCTGTGTGGTGGATGTAAAGTCTTTAGATACTCCTGACGCTAAAAATTGTAAAAAGCCAGTTAGTAAATGTTCTAGTAATCTAACCTGTGCAATAAAAAATGATAGTGAGCATAAAATCAATAGTATTGAAAGTCATGACACAAATACTTTTCAAATACTTCATCTGAACACTCAATATTTAAATAATAAAGTAGTAGCCTACGAACACTTTCTAAATGAAATAAAACCAGAGCTAGCTGTTGTGACAGAACATGGGCTGAGTAAAGAGCAACTAAATATGTATAAAATAAATGGTTATAAAATTGTTAGTAGTTTTTCTAGAACAAGTTATAAGGGAGGAGGAGTTTTAATCTTGGCCACAAATGAAATAGATATCTCCGAGGTAAATGTAGATAAGTTTCAATTGGAAAAGCACTTTGAAGTTGCAGCTGCAAGAATAAAATTTAATCAAAAATCTGTATTGTTATTGGGATTATACAGGTCGCTGGGTACTTCTCCAGAGCACTTTGTTGATTGTCTTGAAGAAATTTTAGGTCAATTGTACAATAAGTATAAACAGTTAATTTTAGCAGGTGACTTTAATATAGATTTAGACCACACAAAAGGGGACTATAAAAAGCTTTATGATGTTTTTAACTCTTATGGTATAAAGGATCTTGTACGTGAGCCAACAAGGGTAACAGATTCTTCATCTTCCATAATTGATCATCTTGCTACAAACATGACTATTGAAGTTGTAAATATAATGAATATAAACACGCACATTTCCGATCATTATGCTCAATATATAGAGTTTAAGGGGCTAAACTGTAATAAGCAAAGCAAATACGAAATCAAAACTTTTCGTGATTTGAATCAGGCATCTATCAGCAATCTGGAGGATAGCTTAAAAAACGAAAATTGGGACATAATGTATAATGCAAAAACTGTAAACGAAAAATGGAACCATTTTTATAATACCTTTAATAATCAATTTAATGCATGCTGTTCCATAAAAACGAAAAAAGTTTATTTAAAGAATTCTAGCCGCATTAAACTTACCACACAATTAATAAAACTCAAAAATGAAATGAAGCATTTCTATAAACTGTACAAATCTAGTGGAAGTACTGTGTATAAAACCAAGTACAATACAACAAAACAAAAATATCTAAATGACTTGGCAGATTTAAAAGCTAATGATTACAAAGAGAAGTTATGTAAATCACGGAATGTTAGCAAAACTGCATGGGGTTTTGTAAATATAGCGCGATCTGACACAAAAATACATAAAAACTTAGAACTTTGTATCGGTGATGAAATGGTAAATGAACCAAATAGAGTATGTAATTTTGTAAACAATTATTTTCTCAGTATAGCAGAAAAGCTTTCTCCTGGCAAAAAACACACAACCATTTTTTGAGAACACTGTAAAGCCATCGTTTTTCATCTATCCAGTGTCTAAAAATGAGATTATTACTGAAATAACTAAACTTCCAAAAAAGGTCACAAGTGGGTGGGATGAAATTAGCTCAGTCCTTTTAAAACATTGTAAATACGTATTGGCCAATCCACTTGAACATTTAATAAATTTTGCTATAGTAAATGGAAAATTTCCAGAGTGTTTAAAGAAAAGTGTAGTTCGTCCTTTGCATAAAAAAGGGAATGTGAATGATATAAACAACTACAGACCCATCACTTTAACATCAGAGATAGGAAAACTCTTTGAAAGACTCCTACTAAATCGACTAGTAGATTTTCTGGATAAAAATAACATTATGGTAAATTTTCAGCATGGCTTTAGGAAGGGACGATCAACAGTTACTGCAATAAGGGAATTGATACATATAGTCATAGAAAACCTGGAACAAAATGAAAAAGTTGCATCATTATTCTTCGATCTTTCTAAAGCATTTGATTGCGTTGACAACACTATAATGATAATGAAGCTGGAAGCATACGGGATAAGAGGCTTGGCAAAAGAACTGTTCAGGTCCTATTTGGTAAACAGGAAACAGTTAACATTAATATATAATAGAAAGGGAAAACTGGTAAACAAAGTGCAATCAGAATTCAAGCAGGTCATGTGTGGGGTACCCCAAGGGTCGGTCCTGGGACCATTATTGTTTACACTATATGTAAATGACATACCAAACTCCGAAAACACAAATATAATATCATATGCAGATGATACTATGGCTATATGTAAGGGTGGGAATACAGGCATATTAAAGGATAACTTATTGAAAACTATTGATTTGGTTATAAATTACTTTAAAGAAAACCATCTTTCTTGTAATATGACAAAAACAACCTTAATTCTTTTCTCACAGAGTAACAAAATTACCACAAATCTGTCATTACCTGTAAATGACTGCAACATCGAAGATGTGAGTGAACATAAATTCTTAGGAATATTTCTTGACAGAAAACTAACATGGGCAGGACACATAAATCATATTTGTGATAAAGTACGTAAAGCTGTATATTTGTTATGTTACTTCAAAAATGTCTTTGACGAAAAAGGGCTTAAAATTATTTACTATGGAGTCATATATCCACATTTATTATATGGAATTGAAATTTGGGGCTGTGCTGCTGCAACGCATATGGGAAGGTTATTTCGATTGCAAAAAAGGGCCATCAGAATTATTTACAATTTGAGTTCCCGAGAATCATGTAGGGAAATATTTAAGGATAAAGGAATATTAACAGTATATTTTCTGTATGTTTATAAAGTAGTAACTTATGCAGTACAAAAGGAAAATCTTAAAAATAGTAATATTCATAGTCATAACACTAGGCACAAGGACAACAGTGATCCAAATGTGATGGGCTTATTGCTTCACAAAAAATTGCCAGCACATCTAAGGTCTTGTAAAGGCAAGCAATTCGAGGGTGCTCTGAAGAAGTACTTGTTAACAAAAAGTTTGTATTCTATTAATGAATTATAATCATTGTACCACATGAATTTATTCCTTAATTTGTAGTACAAATCACATGCTGAATTTATTCCTTAATTTGTAATTAAAAACAATTGTATTTATATATGTATTTATATGTATGTCAGAAACTGCAAAGTCTATTGACAATAAATTTTTTATCATTATTATTGTTATTGTGGTGGTCGTGGTTGTGGTCGTGGTCGCGGTGGCGGTGGTTATTATTGTTGTTATTATTATTATTATTATTATTATTATTATTATTATTATTATTATTATTATTATTATTATTATTATTATTATTATTATTACTATTATTATTACTATTATTACTACTATTATTACTACTATTATTACTACTATTACTACTACTACTACTATTACTACTATTATTACTATTATTAGCACTATTACTACTATTACTACTATTATTATCATTATTATCATTATTATCATTATTATTGTTATTATTATTATTATTATTATTATTATTATTATTATTATTATCATCATCATCATCATCATCATCATCATCATCATCATCATCATCATCATCATCATCATCATCATCATCATCATCATCATCATCATCATCATCATCATCATCATCATCATCATCATCATCATCATCATCATCATCATCATCATCATCATCATCATCATCATCATCATCATCATCATCATCATCATCATCATCATCATCATCATTATTATTATTATTATTATTATTATTATTATTATTAACGGCTGACAAACTCTTTTTCTTGAAAATAGCTTTGTTAAAAATAGTAGCAGGTAATTCTACGTAATTAGTAGCAGATATTTAAAAATACATTATATGAAATAACTTATAGCAACTGAAGTACCTTTCACAGTTTGTACAGGGTGAAACATGCAATCTCATACAAAATCTATTCTGTCAGCAAATTACAAAATTTCTCCAGCAGAAAAGGTTCTGCTAGGTTTATTTTTTAGAAGAACAGAGCATTAATTTACTTTGTGAAGCATTGACAGGTGCATTAAGGATACAAAGCACTGGAAAATCTTACTAATTAGTACCAGGAAGAGCACACACAATACATAACATATTTATTTTTTATGGAGATGCCTTAAGTCTTTGTATTGTAACAGTATTCTTGCAAGATGCTGGAGATAAAAAGACACAGATCAATATACTTCAGCAATTATCAATTTTTGTTGGAAGACTGACGAATATGCAACATGCATTTCATATTTCTGCACACAATGGGAAGGAAGAAGAAAACAACTTACTTCTTACTCATGAACAATTCAGGAGCGAGATACTGCAGTGTGCCAACAAACGAAGTACATATACTGCTCTGGTCAAGTTCTTTGGCATACCCCAAGTCTATCAGCTTGTATACAATCTGGAACAATTCATATACATTCATATATTAATAATGTAAAATGCCTAAGCTTTATGCATAAATATAGTATGTACTTTATTTTACTGATGCTAAACCAAAATTGTTGTTGTTGTTGTTTTCAAATGCTAGGCTTTGGCAATGAAGCCATTAGCTCTCTTGCTCTCCAATATTTCTGCATAGTGGGTCCGGCAGGTAGGGCTAAAAGATGTAAAAGGTAGGTTAAACGATGTTCTTCAGTCATTTTCTCTTCTTTGTTGCACAGAGAACAATTTGGACTTGTATAAATTCCTATTCTGTATAAGTGTTTGGCCAAATAATCATGTTCCGTAAGTAATCTAAAATTTGCTACTGCAGCTTTACGTGGGATTTCTGGAATAATTTCTGGATTTTTCATTAAAATGTTCCGTTTTTTATCTTTGGCTTTGTTAGATATTGATTGGTTTTGTTTGTTTTTATATTTTCTTTTGATTAATCTTTTTATGGATGTAAAGGATAAGTTTTTACTTTTGTTGTGAATTAAATTTGCACATTTTTTGGCAAGAAAATCAGCTGATTCATTTCCAGCAATTCCACAATGTGCAGGTATCCACTGTAACATAATTCTTTTCTGTAATTTTTGAAGTTGTTGGATCATTTTGTGACATTATTGCACATAATGCTGCTTTAGAATCAGAAAGTATGACAGTATTTTTGAATTTATCTATTCTGTATAGAAGGTGTTGGAGTGAAATATGAATAGCCGTTACTTCTGCATCAAAATTTGTTGTGTGGTATCCTGCTGGTTGATAGAATGAGAACAGTGCACACTTAATTCCTGCTCCTGAGTTGTTGTCCAAGTTAGATTCATCTGTGTAGATATGTAACCATTCTTCAGGTGGATATCTATTGTTCACAGTTTCTAATGCTAGTGCTTTTAGCACAGATTTGGAAGTTTCAGGTTTTGTAACTATTTGTTCTAAATCTAATTGAATATTAATTGGTTCAAAACTCAGTGGGTTTTCTTTGATTAAAATATGAAACCAAAATTTGTCTTTGACATTTTCTGAACTCCAATAGAATGTCATTTCTGGGCTTGAAGGCCGTGAAGGCCTTCTAGACGATGAAGTATCTGACGTTTTGCCCCTAGCTCCATCGGGCATCTTCAGAGATTCAGTCCTGGCTGGTCACAACTACACTGGCATTTAGTGGAGCGCCTGAACTATATATAGAGGTATGAGCAACCACCCACTCGTCTGCTATTGGTCATTCGTCCACCAATCCCAGTGCAGCCGAAGAGACTGCCACCCTTTATTCTGGTTGGTTCTTCATGGTTTAGGCTTTGTGCTGCCCAACACTGGCATCCATGCTTTGTGTAGGCATGCTATTTCTTCTTTTCTATTAAAACTGTTTTTGTGTTTATAGATCTCAATGGCTTTTCTGTATAGCCGTGCATGTTAGTAGGCTGTGTTGTTGAGAAGCTCAGTTTCTTGAAAATTAAAGTCATGGCCCACTAACAAAGCATGTTTGGCTACCGCTGATTTCTCTATGTGACCCAATCGGCAGTTGCTTTTGTGTTTCTTGATGCGGGTCTTTATGCTGGGCTTGGTGGTGCCAAAATATACCTGTCCAAAGCTACATGATATATGGTAAATTCCCTGCATCAAGAGTGGGTCCAGTCTGTCCTTTGCCGACCTCAGTTGTTGTTTTAGCTTTCTGGTGGGCTTGAAGATGGTTTTTATATTGGCTCTCTCTAGCAGTTTACCAATGTGATCCTTAACACCCTTGATATAAGGTAAAAATGCTTTGATATTCTGCCTCTCAGTAGAGACTTTTGATGTCCTTCTTGGATGTGACGCTTGAATTATTTTCTTTTAGCTATTAACATTAGCTTGTAGTGTCTGGTGCAAATGCTTTAATTCCTGTTCTAAAGCAGCTGGTTCACAGATACGTTTGGCACTTTCTGTTAGGGTCTTGATTATGCCTATTTTCTGCCTGGAGTGGTGGTTGGAATGTTTTTGTAGACAGTGGTCAGTATGGGTTGGTTTTCTGTAGACTGTATGCCCTAACGTCATATCTGACCTTTTGGTTATCACAACATCCAAAAACAGAATACTATTATCTTTCTCCTTCTCCATAATAAACTGTATATTTTCGTTGATGTTGCTGATGTTGTGGAGGAATTTTTCCAGTTCTTCATCTCCATGCAGCCAGATTACAAAGGTGTCATCCACATATCTCCACCACACTTAGGTTTGTAGATGGCAGATTGAAGGGCTATTTACTCAAAGTCCTCCATATAGAAGTTTGCAACTGCCGAACTTAAGAGGACTACCCATAGCAACTCCATCTTTTTGCTCATAGTAATTACCATTCCACAAGAAACAGATAGTTTTGAGACAATGGAGGAATAGAGCTGTAATGTCTTCTGCAAAGATCTTGGAGATACGGCACAGAGTGTCTTCTACTGGAACCTTAGTGAAGAGCGAGGTCATGTCAAAACTTATAAGCAGGTCGTGTGGTTCCAATACTATTGTGGCCAGCTTTTCAATGAAGCGTGTAGAGTTTCTGATGTATGTATCTGTGTTGCCAATATGCGGATGAAGGAGCTTTGTCAGATGCCTTGCTAATGTGTAGGTAAGTAATCTAATTGTACTAACTATAGGGTGTGTATCTTGGGAAGCCCGTAGAGCCGAGGCATACCCGCTTAGTTCTTGATGATGGTTTTTTATAGTTCCTGGGAAAGTGTTGACTTGACTAGTTCATTGGTTACCTTTAAGATCTTGTTTGTTGGGTCCTTCTGTAATTTTCTATAGGTTTCTGGTTCTAATAAATCCTCTATCATTTTGTTGTACTCCTCTGTGTCCATCACTACAGTGGCATTCCCTTTATCAGCATTAAGTATAATAATAGACTTGTCATTATTCAAAGTCTTGATGGCTTGTCTTTCTCCCTGACCAAGTTTAATTTCGGCGGCTTTGCATTATGAAGAATCCATGAGGCTTCGGAGCGTATTCCTTCTGATTGGGCCAAATGCAGGGAAAGGATTGCAGCTTTGATGTTTGCTATGATTTCTTCTTTGGGTACGACCGATGGAGTTATGGCAAAAATGGAGTTATGAGATGGAGCTATGGACTGAATCTCTGAAGATGCCCAACAGAGCTACAGACAAAATGTCAGATATTTTTCATCATCTAGACCATGGCCTTCAAGCCCGGAAACAACATTCTATTGGATTAATGCTGGCGTGAAATCCTAAACATGTACATTTTCTGAACTGTTGCTGGGAATAAAACCAATTTATTTACTTAATTGTAAATGGACATTACAGGCATCTTCTACAAATTCATTAGTTTTTTTTTTTTTTTTTGTAATTTATGTTCTCCAACATCAAGTCATATCGGGCGATGAATGAAATAGGTGAAATGTTGCTCAAATGAGCCTGGGGTCCATAGAGCTTAGAGTTACCCGACATTTGTCTTTAAGCAAAAGGGAAAATCCCGGAAAAGACCTTATCCAGGTAACTCACCCTGACCGATTCATAACTCGGGACCTCTTGAGCATGTAATTAGAAACATAAAAGAGTGTTATGGATAGGTGAAACTACAATTGTATTTCAGTTACACGGAGAAACACACTTTTTAGATATGTGAAAAGATTAATCTTTTTTGTCTTCCTTTCTCACCAATGCAGGCACTAGGAGTCGCTTGGGTTCCCTCAGAGCGAAGGAGCCGAAGCATTTGACCTGAGATATTAGATTTGAGGGGTCAACCCAATACCTGGAATGATGAAGAGATGAATCATGGAGCAATTGGTGGAATGATGGTGGGGGAAACCAGAGGACCTGGAGAAAACCCACCCCAGCGCTATGTTGTCCACCACAAATCCCACTTTGCAGTCGCCTGGGATTGAAACCGGGCCACCTAGGTGGGAGACATGTGGTCTAACCACTCAGTCATGGCGCGGCCATGGAAAGATGTAATAATTCAGCCATTTGATGCAAGATAATGGCAACCATCAAATTTTACCACCTTGCTAAAAAACAACAGTTTTAGATTAGATTATTAGCTATGGAAAGACTTTTGTTACTAACAGGGAAGGTACCCTGAAATTCCTTTAATGATTAATTGAAGGCTTAAAGGAACCAACCTGGACAAAAATCTAAAGTCTGATTCCGCACCTTCATACAGTGCAGCTGTTAGTAATTATATATCAATTTTGTTACAGTAAATAGGTGACCTTTTAATTGCTTCTATAATATGAAGACTTTAAGAAACCAATCTAAATAAAATTATGTGATGAACTAAAGGGAAGGGCTACTCATCAATAAGCATTGGTCAGTTAGGTGAGTTATTAATCTGAACTGATATTTCTTCCTTTCCACATATCAGATCCCCTCTTTTACCTTTCCTATCCAGTCATCCTCGACTCAACTCCTGTTTTCTTTGACCCTATGGTATTAAGAGTATTCAAGGGATCATTTAATTTTCTTTCCTGCTCATACATTTCTCTACTTAGGACAATGTAACTACCATTTATGATGCCAAATTTTAAATGGTTAAAAAAAAATTAAGTAAAAATCAATATGCTGGAGTGCAAGAGAGCGAATGGCTTTATTGCCACTTGCTTAGCATTAGATACCAACCAACCGGATTAGGTTATTGACTGTAATACAGCTTACTAAATACAAATGGAAGACTAACTAGTTATAAAACAGGCCTTCCATATTGTTTTATACTTAATTTTTTCCCATCATTCATGGTGTGTCATTTAACTCATTGTTACAGTTGCAAATATGCAGTACTTTGGTCTAATCAAATGTGGCAGGACAATCACTACAAGTGTGATCTTTGCACAATAAGCCCATTATTCCACTTATTTCATTACTTGAGTGGACAACATGGCATGTAATCATCAAGGATAGCACTGGACGATGTGGTTTTGTGGAAGGAAGAAATAAATACTGCAGATATTCCAGGCAATTGGTGGCAGTATAAGGAGAGAGTACACCTTCATGAAAAACCAGGTATAACTGGGTGGATGACTGGAAGAGTGGCCACACATCAACAGAGAAAGGATCCAGTTCTTGAAGGAATGTTAGCATGATAACATCAATCAGCATTTCAAGAGTGCAGAACTATATTCAAGAAAACAGGAGCATCACTTTCACAGAGCTGGAGATGGCCATAGACTTGCCAGAAACACTCTACAGCACTTAGTGCACTAACACCTTAAGCTCAGGAAGGGAATGCAATCTTATCATTGGCTAGGAGGAACCACCATTAATAGCATGACATGACTCTTCACAGGTTATGCCATGCAATTCAAAAGAAAAAGACCTGAGAAATGTGCAGAAGGAGTGCTGAATTACCACCAATTTGGTGCTATGAAGTAACCTGTGCACAGACATAATGTCACAGAATTTTAGGAACTGATAGCAGCTGTGCTGTGGTTGATGCAGACTTCAAAAGGTGGTTTGTAATGGGCCTACATTAAATGGATGCATAGACTTCCACAGCCTGTGTCTCTGTGTCTTGCCTGTCCTTAGCTTCAGTGAAGACCGCATATCTTGGTCATATTTGTTGACGTTTCGCTCATCATCTCGTGAGCTTCGTCTGAGATCTTGTCCGATCTTTACGTTGTTGTTCAGGCTTATATCTACATGGTTCTCCGATGGCTCTGCCCCTTAGTTCTTGGTTGGCTGCCTGTCCACCTATTCGAGTTGATGCCGGTGTTACTGTTTCCTGGTGGCTTTTTAAGTGAGTTCTGTTGCCTTTTTCCTCGTTATTTGTTTCCTTATGTTTAAGACTTTTGGATTTGCTTTGGTTCTATTAAATGGTAGAGACTGTTTCTGGGAGCTGTCAGACTCGAGATGGTCTTGTGGTTCTGCCCCTTGACTCTGACTGACCTCTGGTCAATAGCTGCACTTACAAGCAAGGTCTTCCAAGTACTCTGGAGATGCTTTCCGTTGTCTCTGTTGATATTGTTTTTTCCCTTGAAAATTTCTATGTTTTCTCGTGTCATCCTCTGAGAGAAGTTGCTACAGGTGGCTAGAAGTTCTATATTGTCAAAATTAATGTGGTGGTCGGTTGAGATCACATGTTATGATAATGCTGATTTATCAGCTTAGTTTAGTTTTAGGCTGCACATATACTCTTTCCTGCGAGTTATGATTGATCTGCCAGTTTGACCAATGTAGGCGTTTTCACAGTCGCATCTGATTCTGTATACTCCTGTCTTTAGGAGTTAATTGATGCTGTCCTTAGCTGGTCAGATAAGTGATCTGATCTTTTTAGTAGATAAATAAATATACAAGGTATAAATTTGAAAGAAGTGTAGGGACAGTGAAGCACAAATTAGCTGATGATAAGAGCAAAAGCTCTTGAAACATGTCCTGTGAATAAACAGTGTGAGTGAAGCAATATTGAGCTGATGATAAGAGCAAAAGCTCTTGAAACATGTCCTGTGAATAAACAGTGTGAGTGAAGCAATGAGCTGATGATAAGAGCAAAAGCTCTTCAAACATGTCCTGTGAATAAACAGTGTGAGTGAAGCAATGTGTCAATATCTTCTCGATTCACTTTTGTGCTAATAAATATACCCCTGAATAAAGAAGAATTTAATAAAGAATATAAATATATTATTAATACTGCTTTAATTAATGGTTTTAATAAAGACTTTATACAAAAGAAGATTGAAAAATTTAAATATCAAAAAATTGTTAATGATATTTCTACCCTTAAAAAAATAAAAGACAATTATAATTTTTAAAAATTAACTTACTATCCTTGGGTTAATAAACATTTTAAATTTTTTTTTTTTAAAGAAGTTGGTGTAACTTTAGTTTCTCAAAATATATATAGTATTAAAAATTTACTACATTTTTCTAAAAACGATAAAAGTCCTAATAATAAAAAAATCTGGTATTTATCAATTTAATTGTTTAGATTGTGATCAGGTTTATATTGGAAAGACAAAATGTAATTTGGAAACTAGAACGAAAAAAGATTTTCGTAACATTAAGTATAAACAATCTGATCAATCGGCCATGGCAGATCATTTTTGGTCGTTTAACCATGAAATAAATCCTGAAGTTAAGTTGTTAAAGCAATTAAATGGTCTGATAGATTCAATGGTTTGGAAAAAAATATTTATTTTAACAAATATTTATTTTAACAACAATAGAATACTTGAAATTTACAGTTCATTACGAAAACTACAAGGTCTAAAAAAAAAAAAGAAATACACTTCCAGTGGATTCCATCCCACTGTGGAATTACAGGCAATGAAATAGCAGATTCCTTGGCAAAAAAAGGAAAACAAATAAAACAAAGCTGCCAACAAAAAACCTCATTCCACACATCAAAACTACATATAAACAACAGAATCAACTTATTCTGGAAAGAAGAATGCAAAGAAAAAAGTACCAACAAGCAATGGAAAATTCTACAAGGAAGTAAAAATCCCATCCCAGACTACCCAAGAAGCAGTACTGTTGCCATCTTCCGACTGATTACTGGTCACGACTGTTTGGCCGCTCATCTATACAGGATTAATATTTTTGAATCCCCGACCAGCACACTGTGTACGAACCCGAACTCATTGATGGACGGAGATCATCTGCTCCAGTGTAGTGCCCTGACAAAAACAGATGGAGAACTGACAGCACAACTAGTCACAAGTTATTGGGAGGCCAGAAGGAAAATGAAAATTCTCCAACTCCATGAGCATTAGCAACCAACCAACCAATCAACCACAAATAAACATTGCATAATGAATGTTGAAATACCAGTAGTTGATTTTGTTTTTAGGTTTGTTTCGTTTTCATATTTTGGTAATACTGGAAGTATTTGGTCATACTTGGATAGTATCGTTGATAGTATGACGAAGTTGTTTGATGACTGAAGACATAGGCAAATTTTTACGAAATTGATCTCATCAACTAATAAGAAAAATTTACATCATTTTCTTAAGATAAGTGAAGTTTTTGTTGCAAATAGTTATATTTGTGTAATACTTATTGCTTCACTGTACCTAGCTTCATTTTTTTATGTAATTACTAAAAAGATATTTGTCAAATCCACACACACAGAGAAAATTTCAAATAATTTCCCCAGATGTTCCATTACCTCCAAAACCAATAATAACAGCATGGGGCTCGTGGCTAGAAACTTTTTTTTTTTTTTTTTTTTTTTTTTTTTTTGGTGTGCATGAGCACATTTTTCAAACAGTGAAGTCCTTTGTACATTCCTTTGACGCGAAACTTGCTAGAGTGATTCAGGTAGTCCAATAGGGTTTAATGATAGAGATTTAGAGGGGCAATTAGCTTATATCGGTTGTTTACAGCTATGATTAAAAAATCTTCAAGAAAGGCATATTGCACTAGATAAGGTTATAGCTTTGATTAAGAAAGCTGAAGATTCACTGAATATTGTGACTGGTGAATTTGGTAGGATTTTAAAGAAATTAACAAATATAATAGAAAAAAATCCAGAGTACAAAACATTTTGCATGATAGTTAAAGTACTTTCAGGGGCAAGTTTTAAAACAGTGGAGATACAATGACTTGTCGCTATTCAATAATGCTCCTATAGTTAGTGCAAAAGTGGAAAGAAGTTTCTCAATATACAATATCCTCGCTGATGTCGTTCCTCATATTCAAATGTACATTGTTATTTACTGCAATAGAGTGGATAGCTGTTAATTTAAGGTATCATTTTCATTCTTTCTAATAAATTTATTAGATTTTAGTATACTTAAACTGCTAATTAATTTGTGAATTTTGCTCTTATTTTCTCCCTTTTGGTGTTGAAAATTAAGTAGGTATGTCTATTAGTTCAATAATGTTTAATTCATAATTAAATTTATAACTTCTGATTAATAATTTTTAAGAAATCCAAATTTTAGTTCATTTTCGTTGAATTTTTGAGTCATTTTATAGGTAATTTTTCAAACATTCAAACACTTTTAGGTTCGAAATCTGCCCCCCTAATCATGATCATGATCATCATCATCATCATCCATCATCCATCCATCCATCGTCATTGTCATCGTCATCATCATCATCAAAGCTTTGGTTGTTCTCTGGTGACCTACTGATAAACCTGAATAGGACAAATTAAGGTCTTTTCAAATTTATTTAAATCTTATCCATACTTCTGTCTCTTTGGTTTTCTATGCTGGCTTCATAATTTGATGCTGATTTCTATTTCATAGTTCTGAGTTTTGAATTATACGGCAACTAATGATTTTTCAGTCTACTTATATTTCTGTAATGACAGTGCTCCTTGAAGTATATAACTATGTTGCATTTTGTTTTCCGAATGCATACCTTTACACAATTTTTAAATTTTCTAACGGATACTATGTTTAAGAAAGTCACCTGATGCCTTACGCTCACATAGCTTTCTCTATCCACTACCATTTATTTTTAGATAGCATCAAAAAACTATTACAAAAACTTATTATTCTATTTACTACAAATTAATTGAGATACATATCTGGCTGACGATGGGGACAAGTACATAGTACTCCAAACATATTCAGGTACCCTTTTTAGTTACTGATGTTTAGTATTTATAATTGTAACCAGTGGCGGCTTTTTAATAAGGGCTACCATGCTGTAGCATGCTGATTTTATTCAGTGTTTTAGTTTATTTCCAGAAATTAACAGCATAATTTGTTAGAAACAAAGTTGGTATTGCTGCAGTGAAACATAAACTTTGTTTTGTTAAAAACAAAGTTGACACACCTACTGTTGCCATAGTGCACAGTGATCAGCTGGCCATGCTGTTAGTGCGACGTGCAAGTACATGAGGTAGTACTTAGCCAGTGTTATCCCTATTCCTCTTACCCCGTGTGAGGTACCCTAGTTTGGTTTCCAAGTGTGTGATCGGTTCAATAGCGTGCTTGTAAGCTGGCATTGATTTTCAGTGTGGGAAGAGATACTAATATGGTGTTTGCTTTGTGAGTAATTTTTGTGGAAAGTATTGTATTACATTTATCTTCTCAGTGCTTCTGTCAGATAATGTGATTAGTGTAATAAACAGTGTTGCAGTATTTTAATACATACAGTGTTTTTAGTAACATTTATAGTACAGTAGTGTGAAATGCAGGGACTAATGCCACCAATATGAATTCTGTGGACTCACTTCTGAAACATCCTCTTCTCAATGGAACTTTTGAAGAAAAAATTGAAATAAAAAGATTAGGTCAACCAATTCCAGATCTGAATATTACACAAACAGCGAAGAAAAACAAAGACCAAACATACAAACGATACTTTTTTAGTTAATTGATGGAAATTAATCATTTCTTCACACTAGCCATATATAGGCTAAGGTTTTTGATAGATAGAGTCAACCTGAAAAATTCAATGCCATGGCCGGGATTTGAACCACGGATCTCCTGATTTCCGTCCAGTCGCTCTAACCCTTTGAGCTACCATGGTCAACGTGCCGTCCTGACACTGAATTCTCCATTTGACTCGTATATTTCCCCAGTAGACCACTAGGGGCTCTCGAATCCGAGATACACCGTTTGTGGTGACTTACGTCGTAAGTACTTGAGTCCCAGGCTTCATCATTTAACTCTTACTTTTTTAGTTAATTGATGGAAATTAATCATTTCTTTACACTAGTTGTATATAGGCTAAGGTTTTTGATAGAGTCAACATAAAAAATTCAATGCCATGGCCGGGATTTGAACCACGGATCTCCTGGTTTCCGTCCAGTTGCTCTAACCAATTGAGCTACCATGGTCAATGTGCCGTCCTGACACTAAATTCTTCATTTAGTGAATTTAGTAAATTCTCCATTCAGCCATGGCAGGTGAGACTGGTAGCACGTATTCTGAAATTTGCACGAACCGTCACTGATTCTAATTCATTTTTTATAAAAAGTGATCAATACATCAATGCTTCTAATACCTCTGCTCATACTTAAGTATAATTTTCATAAATATTATAAATTTTATGTAAAAAACTGAAGCTGCTGACAGTGAAGTAAACTAGGTTATTAATAATAACTAAACACTAGTAACACAACTTCACTTATCTTATTTAAATCCTGGGACCGGTTTCAAAGCAAACATCTGCTTTATCCTCAGCCACTCAGCTTGACACTTAAGTTGTGTTACTAGTGTTTAGTTATTATTAATAAATTATAAATTTTGTTATAAGTACAGAGGAAATACTGAATTAAATACTAACAACTGATATAATCGAGATTTAACTGTATTGGACTGATATAATGTTGAGTCAAACTAGTACTCAATGCTCCAAATATTGCTATTTTTTATCTAGAATGTGTTTCATTAGGACCTTCCTAAATCCTAACATCCCTTAGTCATTAAGAATACTTAACAACTGGTTGCTACCCTCAAACTTATATTTTCACTCTTTCCATGACACTGTGAGAAACAATAGACTAGTGATAGCATTTTCTTCTTCATTTCAAGGATTAGGCATTTCATCTGTACCATCCTCATTTCATCATTCCAATTATGCTGATTTTGTTTTATCTTTTGCTATATCCAGTCTTATGCATTTTAGTTCTTTGTAGAAATCTGCTCTACTTTCTGAACTATCCCTTTTCTTTTATTATCCATGATTTGCTGCTACACATGAGCACAGTTTCTATAGTAACACAAAACTTCAGTTTTCTTTCTTTCCTTGTTATGTTTTGTTATAATTTGTATATTTATCAAAATCTATTTATTCTATTTTGCATATTTCTTTGACATTGAAACTTATTTGCAAATCAAGGAATTAAAACTGATGGTTTGTTCCACTCTATTATACCAGCATATTTTTTTTCTCACTGGTTATTTTCTTTGGTACACCATTATTGTTTCTTTTTTATGGAAACATTTAAGACATTTATAATCCAGTTAGTACATCTTATAAACAAAGCATTGCAGGTTTTTTTGGTTATTTTGTAGTATTATCATATCATTTGCTTATAATATTATGTTCTTGTTCAACTAGGACAATATCTGAAAGTCAAGGCTAGCAAACTGCTGCGCCACATACCCTGCAGACACTGCTGCGCCTACGGGCACACCGCAACTTGTGCACCGCACCTGCACGATGCCACTACTGTGGCGCTACCACTCCTACAGCTGTTTGCAGGGCACACGATCTCAGATGCTGCTGCAGGTACTGCGCCACCTGTAATGGCTTCGGCCATTTTACTGGACAGGCTCAGTGCCCAGCATACACTCGCTAGGACTACAATGGATCATCACTCTGGACGAATGAGGCACCACTCCCACCTCCAGCGTCTGCTCTGCCGTCACATGCCACAAAGGACCAGTCGAACCTCTCCGTCACCTCTCCAGCCTCGACAGATATCCTGTCAAAGCTGGAAGATATTCAGGCTGAAATACTGTACCTGGTCGAAAAAGTAGCCCAGCTGGAGGAACTACTCACCTCAACTCCAATAGCAGACATTACCACTTAACTTGATAATCTTCTGGACAACATCCAAGACAAACACGACTTCTCCCTCAGAATACTGTACAATACCCTAACGACTCTGAATAGCATCACCAAAGAACAGACACTGACAATCCGGAGATACATCAAGGAGGAAGTGGCAGCCCTCCAAACGATGCTCGATGTACAGCACACTGCAGGGGCGCCATCCAGTTGGCCACCTGATTCCAGCGACAAAGGCCATCACCGCCAGGTGAAGAGGCCAAACTACAGACAGTAATCCACAATAACCTTACCTAGAATTCCTCAAACATTCTCACCCTTGAATACCTTAACACATCACCCATAACTACCTACAACCACCTCACTCAATAATCCAGATACATCCCTCACTACTTTGCAAGGGCGTAAGCAGGGCTTCGGTCATGCTAAGGTCCTGCCGCCTTCCTCACCTTGGACCAGGCTTCGGCCTGGCCAATATATCCCTTCCTCGAATTCGCAGGTGCTTACAGCACAGCATCACTCCTGAATACTCACCGGTGGAGGTTTTTTAGTGGGTAGGGCTAGCGGTTCAATCCCCCAGAGGAGTCCCACACTCCAATCCCAGGGTTAGTGCGTAACATGCATTTTTCCTGCACTCGAAAAAAAAAATGTTCAACTGCATTCTGGATGCATTTCTTTTTATAATGTTTTTATAAGATCATTTTATATTGAATAAAATAGGTGAAAGTCTACATCTTGGTATTACTTCTTGATGTGCTATTATTGCTTCTGATTTATATATGAGAGGGCTGTTCATTAAAGAACAATCATAACTTTTTACAGCCATAATTTCTCGCACTAGAATTCAGTATGATATTCTGTTAGCTTTAAGTGTAACAAACATGATGTAGTATTAAATTTTAGATGAGTCGTATTTCTTACACATCTGCTTTCACTTCACAGATGTGTAAGAAATACGACTCATCTAAAATTTAATAATTTTTCGCTTCACTGTGGTGTTCCAATACAGTTAAATATCGATATGATGTAGTAGTTTCACTGTTAATACTCCTGGTTCCCGCCTGTGAGAGGCAGCCAATAAAGACATGTAAAACAATCATAACTTTTTACAGCCATAATTCCTCATGCTAGAATTTAGTGTGATATTCTGTTAGCTTAAAGTGTAAAAAACATGACGTAGTAGTTTCACTGTTAATACTCCTGGTTCCCGCCTGTGAGAGGCAGGCAAATAAAGACATGTACATTATCGCCTACCGAAATGGAGGTTACGCAAAAGGAACAATATACAGTTCAAAATGGTACAGTTCAGTCCACAAATGGTGTATCTCGAATGCGAGAGCTCCTAGTGGTCTACCGGAGAAATATACGAGTCAAATGGAGAATTTAATGTCATGACGGCAAGTTGGCCATGGTAGCTCAATGGGTTAGAGTGACTGGACGGAAACCAGGAGATCTGTGGTTCAAATCCCGGCCATGGCATTGAATTTTTCATGTTGACCCTATCTATACAGCTTTGAAATTCTGCTTTCGTCTCAACAAATCTTCAACTGAGGCCTATACAATGTTACAGTAGCCCTATCAAGGGTCTATTCTTCCCTACAGCACAGCACAAAGGTGCTTTAAGGTTTTTAAAGAGGCGACACAATCAATTTCAAAGGAAGGTGAAACCGGCGCTTCAATTACTGCTCTTGCAGAAGAAAACATAAGCACCATGCTGTCATTATGAGAGAAGATTGGTGAATAACCTTAAGAACATTCTCTCAAATACTGAAAAACATTGCAAGAACATATCAGACACAAAAGACCACATTTGCATGAAACAGGTTGGATACTTCACCATGAAAATGCGCAGCCGCATATTGCCAATGTTATTGCTGAATATCTTGCAAAAATCAATGTGAAGTGTGTTCCTCACCCCCCTATAATCCAGATTCTGCCCCATGTGACTTTTTCCTATTACCTCATGTGAAGAAACATCTTCATGGGAGGCATCATGCATCTTCAGAAGCAGCAGTGAAAGCGATTTAGAAGGGAGTTCTCAAAAATGGTTTCCAGCATGTGTTTTCTAGATGGGCAAGAGTGCTGGGTCAAGTGCTTTGCATCTAAGGAAGACTATTTTGAAAAGGACCATCAAAATTATGAGGATGAATAAAGGCATGTTATCAGAAAAAATTATGATCGTATTTAGTTTACAAAATAGATGCATTTTCAGTATCATAATCAAAACTCAAATAACTCTGTACATGTAGGATACAAAATGCAATACTTGAACATGTACAGTAGATACAATTCTTAGGACTAGTATTAGACAAAAATCTGTTATTTGATCTTCATAATGACTTCATCTGTAGTAGAATAAGCTTAGGATCACATCTATTAAGGAGACTATCTACAAATCTGGATACTGCTGCTTTAAGAATTGTATATTTTGCTGTCATATATTATTTTCAATATGGAATTGAGATTTGGGAAAGTACTAGTAAGCATAAATTAAGTAATTATTAATTTCAGAACTCTATCAGAATTGTATAAGCTAAGTAACAGGAGTTCATGCTGTAATGCTTTTACTGTAATTTCTCTTGCCCATTAGCAATTGTAATAATCAATATTATAGTTCTAATGCACATGGAAATAATAATATACATCAGATTAATATTAATAAAAGAGCAAGTAAATGTATAAGTGGTGTCGCATTATACAACTGCTAGGTACTTTAAAAGCCAAATGGTGATGGTGATGATAGTGGTGGTGATGATGATGGAGGTGATGATGATGATGTTATATGCCAAAATTTGTAGTAACCTTACTATTTGTTTATATACTTTTAATCATCTCTAAAGTTAGCTAGAGACAATCATGTTTGTCCCTTATATTTCATAAAACATTCTATTCATAAAATCAAGTACCTTTTTAAAGTCGATAAAAGCAATATGAATATCGAAAAAGCTTGTACTTCCCCCCACCCTTTTTTTTTTAATTTTCATTACTATTAAAAACATTAACCCTGCATGAAGTTTTCTGAAGCCAGTTTCTTGTCCTAAAATTACTTCCATCATACATTTTAAACTATTTTTTTATAATTATAGCATCAAATTTATATGCAAGACTTATGCATGTATAATTATGCGGAATGTTTCTCTGACCTTTCTACAACACAGAACTTATCTCTGTAACTATCCAGGCAATTTATAACTTTTTCAATACTCACTGCATTTACGTAATTGTTTTAGTTTACCCATTATACAAAATTTCTTCCTAATAAAGAGAACTTCATTGGCTATTCCTAGAGAATTCAAGAAATACATATTATTTGTCTTATATGGTATTTTAATCAAAATTGTTTGAGAAAATTAAAAATATTGAAAAATATTATATGTAAGGAACAGTTGGGGGATGGGGATTTTTGAAAATCATGTTGATCTTTGAAATTTGCAGAATTATTTTAATACCAAGTTTGATATATATTGAATAATTTATGTTTGAATTATGCTGCTCTCATATAAGCACACCATAAATGAACATTTTCTAAAAGTGCTTTCTATTTTCTTTTTAATTCCTGGATCTCAAAACAATCATTTATGGTTAGACTTTGAATTGAATTTTTGGATAGAATGCAATACTTCCTCAATGTATTAGGTACATGACTGGAAAAGTAAAAAAGAAAAAGAAAAAGTAAAAATGGAAGGTCAGCTTGAAATGAAGGAGGGCAGCAGCTTTTGAAACTACTACTCATTTCTGATTTTCTCTACTGAATAAACGTCATAAAATTTAATTTTATGATTGAACTAAAGTTGCACGTTTACCTTATTATCAGTTTCCTGAAGTACAATGTTCTCAGGTTTGAGATCTCGGTGTGTTATTTTCATTAAATGTAAATATTGCACTGCACTTTTCACATCTGAAATCAGTACTCTCACATCATTTTCTTGCAGCCCACAGCAGTTTTCACTTTTATTGAGGACCTGTAAACATTGTAATCATTTTAACATTTTGACATAGGACATCTTTTAAGGTGCCAATTATCTTTATTTTAATTTATCTGCCTTTAAATTTTCTGATATTCAAACTGTTTGCAGATCCAACGATTATTTTATTTCTTACTTATATTTATATCACAAAATGACATTTGCTCTTTTTTTTAACTTTTATTTATATTCATATGAATATAATTTAAAATAGTTAACTAAAATTTCTGCCTGTCACCGTAAAAGAGAGAACCAACAACCTACTTTTATCTTACTTGTCAGTATTGACGTTGAACAAGTTCCACCTGCTGATGATTAAATCAGTTTTCCTCTCTTTGATGGATGTTACTTTTTTATTCTTTCAAAAAATGTGGTGCCCTTCAACAGAAGGGTTACAGAGGAAGATCAAATGAAAGTATACAATTAATGTACAAAAGCCCTCTGCCAAGCAACCAATCTTACTAGAATTGGCACAAAGGCTTGTAACTTTGTTTTAATCGTGTGACAATAGAGAAAAGAAACATTTTTATGTATTACATTCTTATGATTTTTCAGTAACATTTACTTTTATACCTCAATAAATTATTGTTACATAATCTTATATTCTATTTTATATTAATTTTGGATGCCAGAGCTAAATCATTGTAAGTATATATCAACTGTACAAGAGAGTAAAACGAAGCCACTGAGGTGCGCATTTAGATCTGTAGAACAAATTTTAATATTTTTGAGTTGTGTTACAGAGGAATAGCACTTAGTATATACTACTCTCAGAAATATGTTTTTGAACACATCTTTATTTATATAGAATAAAAAGAAAAAGAAATATTTCAGAAAGTGGAGTGCCATTGTTACTAAAATTAAGCAAATAAGTCAATCAAAGTATAAACTTGAAAGAAGCGTAGGGACAGTGAAGCACAAATTAGTACAAAAGTGAATCGAGAAGATATTGACACATTGCTTCACTCACACTGTTTATTCACAGGACATGTTTCAAGAGCTCTTGCTCCTATCATCAGCTGATACTCGATTCAGCTGATGATAGGAGCAAGAGCTCTTGAAACATGTCCTGTGAATAAACAGTGTGAGTGAAGCAATGTGTCAATATCTTCTCGATTCACTTTTGTACAAATAAGTCAATCTTATATATACTTTTCTCCACTTACAAGTATTTTAATGAATACTAGTTTCTGGGAACTTCTTCCCTATCCTCAGTTCTGGCTGTGCAGAAAAGTATATACAAGATTGACTCATTTTGGCTGTGCAGAACTGAGGATAGGGAAGAAGTTCCCAGAAACTAGTCTTCATTAAAAAACTTGTAAGTAGAGAAAAGTATATACAAGATTGATTCATTTGCCTAATTTTAGTAACATCTTTATTTACATTTACAATATTATCAAGGCGCTTACAATAATTTGCTCTACATTTCTTTTTCTTACTATGCTTATTTAGGATTACTCTATGAAAAAGGTGATTGTAAACATTACAGATGGTGCTGAACCTTAGAAATAAACCAATTATACATATTATAGTTACTGTTAAAATTGTGCGTGCTGGACTTTGTTAAAGGTGACTTGCACTACCAATTTAGTAAATTATTCAGTCTATTTTAATCTACATCTACCTGTTTAAAAAAAAAAAAAAATTAAAAAAATACATTTTAAGAGCTAATCGCTCACATCCTCAGCTACTAGTTGACTACCTGCATCATTCATCATGGTGGTTGGCCCTGCCTATGGTGGTGGATGAACCTTTGCATAAGTAAGTTACTTGGTGGATTTCAAAATTGAAAAAACATTTTCTGTTTTACTAGTTGAAGTATATTCCGGGCTTGTAGGCCGTGGTCTACTGGGATCTTTCTTCTTCTTCTTCCCAGACGTTTCGTCTGCGACTACGGCAGACATTCTCAGTGGCAGTGGCGAGGTCGAAGTACTCTAGTGGGTATTTCAACAGCGACTGTGCTGTTTGCACCATGGACCATGGTATTTATACAAGTGGCTGGAGGGGGGTCTGCTGTGGTTGGTCCGGGTGAATGGTGGGCTGGATTGGTGTGGTCGGAGCATTGCGTTCTGTTGGCATCTGATTGGTTTGAGTGAGGTTCTTCGTTTTCACTTTTGCTAGAGCTGTTTGCCATATTCTGTTCAGTTTGAGGCCTTCTTCTTTGCGATTTATGTTGTTATTGTGTTTATGTATTTCGATGGCTTTGCGGAATAAGCGTGAATAGTAATGTGATGTTGATGCCAGAATATCTGTATTTTCATACTGGATGATTTGTTCTCCCTCTTCGAGTATGGCATGTTCTGCAATCGCTGATTTTTCCGTTTGACCCAGACGGCAGTTTCTTTTGTGTTCGTCAATACGAGTTTTTATATCGAGATTTAACTGTATTGGAACACCACAGTGAAGCTAAAAATTAATAACGAGTTTTTATATTTGAGTTTGATTTATGAGTCACTATGTTTACACTCAAACTTCACTTACTTGTTGTATAATTGAAACGTTTTCAAGATAATTCGATCTCATCCTCAGCTGTTTGGTGACTAAATGAACCTTCATCTTCTTCCACTACTACGGAGCTCCAATCACTCTGCCATCTGGTGTTAGGGGCACTAAGTTTTAATACTTCATTTAATTCCGGGATTTCAAAATTTATAACTTTATCACGGTTTTTGTTTATGAATATTTTTTTCCCAAATATCCAATTCTATGGATGTACTTAAAGATTTTAACAGTTTAATGTTGTGGCCAATGTTGTGGTTTTCTGTCCAAAATTGGTGTGAAACTGCAGATTTTTCTGTTTGTTTGAACTTAATGTTCCTCTGGTGTTCTTTTTGCCTGGTTAACAAGTTTCTCTTAGTTTTTCCTATGTAGCTTTTTTCACAGGTTTCACAATTAATCTGATAAATTCCTGATTTCAAATTGTTGGGGATTGTATTTTTCAGTGGTTTATTTAGCAGGTTCCTCAGACTAAATTTGTTTTGGGGTGCTAGTTTTAAGTTTAGTCTTTTGAAGATTCGTTCAAATTTTCTAAAAGCCCATGGATGGTAGGTGAATTTTCTATATTGCCAATTTGTGTTTTTAAGTGGTGTGAGAGTGGTCAGCCAAAACACCGGGATTTTAAAGAACAAGTTAACGTAATAAACCTATCGCAACAAAAGTTTACAACCGATGAAATTAGATTACTCCAGAGAGGTTTCAATACGTGTGTTAACGTCTCAAATAATAAAGACGATTTTATCGCCGACATAGAAATAGCCACACATAACCTAAAAAATGAAAACTTAACCAACGCCAAAATTGAATGTCTGGATATAATAAAGCAGTTATCCCCAATATACAATAAAACTTACAACAAAACAATAAGAAATTTAAATAGGAAGCCTGTGATATATCTAAAAGCCGCCAAAGGTAATTCTCTAGTAATTATGGAGACAGAAAACTATATTCAGAGAGTAAACCTTATGTTAGACAGTCCAGAATATGAAATAATTCCAAAAACTCCATTATCCAAAAGTATCACTTCTGTTAATAAAGCTTTATCAATTACAAAAACATTAAGTACATCTGCAAAATACAACTTAAAATCTTCCAACCCCACACTACCAAGGTTGTACTGTCTGCCAAAAATCCACAAACAAGACAACAGCATGAGACCCATATCAATGGCATCAATTCACCTACATACCACATTGCAAAGTGGTTAGTAAGAAAATTAAAATCATATGACAAATTTCAAAGTTTGGGAATAAAAAACTCCTTAGAATTGATAAATCACCTACAGAAGTACAACATCCTGGAAAATCACATACTAGTTTCTTTTGACGTTAAGGTACTTTTTACAAGCATTCCAGTAGAAAAAATACCTACATTCCTCAAAAAATGGCTAACCCAGACTACAACGGACCCCAGAGAAATAGATGACATTATCAATCTTACAGATTTATGCATAAGGAATAATTACTTCATGTTTAACCAAATTCTACAGACAATCAAAAGGATTAGCTATGGGGAGCCCACTTTCGCCTATTTTAGCAGACCTATACATGAGCTATTTTGAAACACACATAGTAAAGGCCTTCCCACAGATTTATAAATGTTAGCAGAGATATGTTGATGATGTTTTTGCTATCATTCTGGAAAAACTTAGAGAAGATTCTCTAAAATTACTAAACCTGCAAGATAATCACATCCAATTTACTATGGAAGTAAAAAGAGACAACACCCTACCCTTTTTGGACCTCAAGATAACTAGAAATCGTCATGGTGTAGATTTTGGAATATACAGGAAGCCCACACACATAGATAATTACATAAAGAAAAATTAATACAACCCAGTTTCACATCAACTAGCTGCCTTTAGAAGTCTAATTCACCGGCTATACAACATCCCACTAAGTAAGGATGAATTTTTGAAAGAACAACAACACATAAAAGACACAGCGGTATTAAATGGATTCAACCCAGCCATCATAAGGAACATGATGAAGAGAAAAGAAAAACTGAAGATAATATAAAAAAATACCACTCTCACACCACTTAAAAACACAAATTGGCAATATAGAAAATTCACCTACCATCCATGGGCTTTTAGAAAATTTGAACATATCTTAAAAGACTAAACTTAAAACTAGCACCCCAAAACAAATTCAGTCTGAGGAACCTGCTAAATAAACCACTGAAAAATACAATCCCCAACAATTTGAAATCAGGAATTTATCAGATTAATTGTGAAACCTGTGAAAAAAGCTACATAGGAAAAACTAAGAGAAACTTAATATAAAAATTATTTGTGGTTGGTTTATTGACTACCTTTCTTGGATCTAAATATCATCAGGAATGATACAAAAATAAAATTTGGAATTTACAGGAAGCCAACACATTCAGAAAATTATATAAAAAATAATAGCCACAACCCAATTACACATAAACATGCAATAATAAACAGCCTTACACACAGACTAGTCAACATACCCATGGAAAAAGAAGAATATTTCAAGGAACAAAAAGCAATAATACACATAGCAGAAGAAAACGGATACAACAAAAGTTTGGTGTTGAAGAAAATTAGAAAATCTAAACTAAAGAAAACCATTAAGGAAGCAACCACATTTATTAAAGAAAAAGAAAGCAACAGCATATTCAGTTCATTCACATATCATCCAAAAACATTTAATAAATTTAAAAAGATATTCAAGGAACAAAATATCATCTTGGCACCTACTAATAGATACTCAATTTTAAAATTAATAAATTCAAAAACAAAAGATGAAATTCCTTCAGGTAACAAATCTGGAATATACCAAATAAATTGTAAGAATTGTGAAAAATGCTACATAGGTCAAACAAAAAGAAATTTAAAAACCAGAGTCAAAGAACACTTTAGAAACATCAGATTGAAACAAGAAGACAAGTCAGCAGTAGCATTTCATTTTTGGAATGAAAACCATGACATTGATCCAAATCCAAAATTATTAAAAGGAGTGATAAACCAAAATAGATTGACAACATGGGAGAACATATTCATCTGGAAAAATAAGGATCGCGTAATGAACTTTGAAATCCCGCCAGTAGATAATTTGACAAAAAAGTTCATAGTTCCACCACCAGAGAGAGCAGATAACAACAGATGCCAGTTGGGAAGAGATTGAAAATGGAGGCCAGGGCCTTTGAAACTAGTCTCTCATAAATATATGAAAAAGTAAGTGACGAGTGTCAATAAACCAACCACAAATAATTTTTATATTAATTTTGACGTCACTGTTACTAAATTTCTCCAAACACACACATTAAGAGAAACTTGTTAACCAGGCAAAAAGAACACCAGAGGAACATTAAGTTGAAACAAACAGAAAAATCTGCAGTTTCACACCATTTTTGGACAGAAAACCACAACATTGGCCACAACATTAAACTGTTAAAATCTTTAAGCACACCCATAGAATTGGATATTTGGGAAAAAATATTCATAAACAAAAACCGTGATAAAGTTATAAATTTTGAAATCCCGGCATTAAATGAAGTATTAAAACTTAGTGCCCCTAACACCAGATGGCAGAGTGATCAGAGCTCCGTAGTAGTGGAAGAAGATGAAGGTTCATTTAGTCACCAAACAGCTGAGGATGAGATCGAATGATCTTGAAAACGTTTCAATTATACAACAAGTAAGTGAAGTTTGAGTGTAAACATAGTGACTCATAAATCAAACTCAAATATGAAGAATACTTCACTGTTAATAATGCTTCTGCTTTTAATATTTACGAGTTTGCTGCGTTGGGTGGTTCCAATGTATACCTTGCCACAAGAACATGGTATTCTATATACTCCCGCTGTGGACAGAGGATCTCTGGGGTCTTTGACCGAACGGAGTGTATTGCAGATCTGTTTGGTGGGCTTGAAGATGGTATCAATGTTGTGACGTTTGAGAAGTTTACTGATGCGGTCTGTGACTGTTCCAATGTAAGGTAGAAAAATCTTGCCTTTCCTACTATTTTCAGCTGTTTGTGTAATGGTGGAACCTCTCTTGGGGTGTAATGCTCTATTGATTTCGCGTTTTGTGTAGCCATTTGATTGTAGTACCTTGTCTAAGTGTTGAAATTCTTGCTGTAGGTATTGTGGTTCACAGATGCGTGTAGCTCGGTCTGCCAGAATTTTGATCATAGAGCGCTTTTGTTGAAAAATGTTGCGATACTATTCATTTGTCTTTCTGTTTTTGCTTTATGGTCCTGATGAATTCTTTTGTTCTTTTTTATGTTTGTTTTAGTTTTCTTGATGTGGATTTTTTACTGCCATTGTAATTTTTGGTGTCAAATATTCCTGGTATATCTCCTGTAGGAATAGCTACTTTTTATTTAAAATTTAATGCGTTTTTGGTTGAGTAACTGTTGCTTTAAATTTTTTTTGAAATTTGTAAAATGTGTTAAATAGTACACAAATTTCTGGAGGATCTTTTCTTTTTCATCAGAGATAAATGTGATACGATATTTTACTTTCTGTTTGCTCTGGTATCTTCTATGTAGTGTTTCCTTGGAGAATCCATTTTTTGTAGCTATGTCTGTTATGTTGCTTAGCTCATGGTCAGGTTTATCTTTGTTCATTGGGACATTGCATAGGACTGTTGAGTGCTGCATGTTGGTGGGAAACAGAATTGTAACTATTATTAAATTTTAGATGAGTCGCATTTTTTAACACATCTGCTTCACTTTCGTACCTATTTTGAGGACATGCTTCGCAAATCTTCGCTTGCATCTACGGCTCTTGTGCGACTGACGCTAGATCCAGCGGTGTGGGTAATTCTGGGGTTGTTGCTGCCATCTGTTGATTTAGTGATGAACTGAAATGTGGGATTCTCTTCTAGCGGGATTTCAAAGTTCATTAGTTGGTTTTTATGTTTTTCTATGTATATCCTCTCCCATATGACGAGTTCACTATGTTTTTGTACGTATTTTAGTAATTCTGTGCTATCTTCAATTTCATGATTTTCAGACCAGAAATGAGCTGCTATTGCGGACTTATCAATATTTTTGTATCTTAAGTGCCTGAAGTGTTCTTTCTTTCTAGTGCCTATGTTCCTTTTTGTCCTTCCTATGTAAATTTTTTCACAGTCTTTACACTTAATTTTGTAAATGCCTGACTTTTCCTCTGGTTTTATCTTATCAGTATTATTACTGTGAAGTAGGTTTTTAATGTTGTAATTGTTTTTTGGTGCCAATGTTATATTGTATTTCTTGAATATTTTTTGGAACTTTTTTGTGGCCCAGGGGTGGTAAGTAAATTTAGCAAATCTAGTTTCTTGTTTTATTGGTGTGAGAGCTGTGATCTGTTTTAATTTCTTTTGAAGTTTGAATAATTTTAGTTTTTTATCTACAAGGTTTTTTCCATATCCATTTTTAATTGCAGTTTTTAAGATTTGATGGTATTCGTTTTGATATTCTTGCTGGCTGAGAGGTAGATTTACTAATCTGTGTGTCAGACTGTTGATGGTTGCATGTTTGTGTGGAATTGGGTTGAAACTATTTGTTTTGATGTAATTATCTGTGTGTGTTGCTTTTCTATGAATGCCAAATTCTAGTTTTTCATTGCCTTTTTTGATTTTAAGGTCTAAAAAAGGTAGAGTACAGTCCTCTTCAGTTTCTACTGTGAATTGTATGCTGGGTTCTTGCAGGTTGAGTAGTTTCAAAGCATCATCTATTAGTTTGTAGGGCACTATTGCAAAGATGTCGTCTACGTATCTGTACCATGTTTTAAACATATGAGGGAAGGCTTTAGTAATATGTGTTTCGAAAAAGCTCATGTATAGATTGGCCAAAAATGGTGATAGCGGGCTTCCCATAGCTAGTCCTGAAATTTGTTTGTAATATTTTCCATCGAAGACAAAATAATTTTGATGTATACATAATTCAGTCATTGCCACATATTCTTCTATTGCATTGGCATCCAGGTTTATAGAATTTAGCCATTTTTTCAGTTGAATCAAAAGTTTGTCTAATGGAATGCTAGGGAAGAGGGAGCGGACATCAAAGGATACTAAAGTGTCATGAGGTTTTAGTTTAAGATTTTGAATTTTTTCTACCAGGTCTAAAGAGTTTTTTATACTCAGAGTATGGAATTGTGGAAAGGACTGAAATTTTTTGGTTAGCCATTTTGCCAGAAGGTAAGTAGGAGTGTTTATATTATTTACAATGGGTCTCATGGGTATGTTGGGTTTGTGTATTTTAGGCAAACCATATATTCTTGCAAGGGTGGGGTTGTCTGGTTTGATAGTTTTTTGTTCTGTAGTTGTTAAAATTTTACTATTAATGATGGTTTTTTGTACATCTTTTATGCATCGGTTGAGTGGATTAGAATCTATTTCCTGGAATTCTTTTTGTTGTAGTAACTCTAACATTTTTTCTTTGTATGTAGCTGTATCTAAGATTACTATTTTGTTCCCTTTATCAGCCCTTGAGAAGATTACATCCTTTTTCCTTAAAGATTTAATTATCTGAATTTGTTTCAAATGTTTTATTGGCTTTTTATTTATTAAGTTTTCCAATATAGGAGCTGATTTTTTTCTAATTATATTTTTGTCCATGGTTTCCAAGCCTTCTACTGCTAATTCTATGTCTACAATGAATTCATCCGGGTTGCTTGAGTATGTTATACATGTTTTTAGGCCTTGGTTAAGTACATCTTTTTCTTCGTTGTTAAAATTTTGCTTTGAGAGATTAATTACACTATCTAGGGATGTGTTCTTTGCTGAAATTTTGTTATGTTTTGGTTGCCAATGATTATGATTACGTTTTTGTTTCTTATTTTGACGATAAACTTTCTCTTTGACTTTATAATTGATATGTTCAAATGATTTGGCTTCTAAGTGGTCACATGCTGTGTTTCCTAGTAATTTTACAATTTTTAGATGTAGGTTATACAAAGAGAGGTCTATATTAGTTATTTTTCTGTAGTGATTTGTTTTTTCGGCTTTTAACACGGCTTTTTCAGCAGCTAATTGTTCTATACTGTTATTGTTAAATTTTACTATTTTTCGTACAAATTTCGGAGAAAAGT
Organism: Mantis religiosa; assembly: GCA_030765055.1. Classification (NCBI taxonomy): domain Eukaryota; kingdom Metazoa; phylum Arthropoda; class Insecta; order Mantodea; family Mantidae; genus Mantis; species Mantis religiosa. The sequence goes on along the minus strand of CM060947.1, from coordinate 100,592,522 downwards.
TACGTTTTAGGCAATTGTTGATAAATTTTATGTCCGCTGATATTAATCTTCTTTTTGTCTTTAGTTTCAAATATTGTTTTATTTCTTTCTTGTTGCCGAAATGTTCGTTGAAATATTCAAATGTGAACGATCTTACCTCCATGTTGTCCGGTTTTTAAAGTTGGTTGGATCTAACTTTCGCGTGTTCCTCTTGACTTAACGTCACTTCAATATATCGAGATTCAACTGTATTGGAACACCACAGTGAAGCGAAAAATTATTAAATTTTAGATGAGTCGCATTTTTTAACACATCTGCTTCACTTTCGTACCTATTTTGAGGACATGTTTCGCAAATCTTCGCTTGCATCTACGGCTCTTGTGCGACTGACGCTAGATCCAGCGGTGTGGGTAATTCTGGGGTTGTTGCTGCCATCTGTTGATTTAGTGATGAACTGAAATGTGGGATTCTCTTCTAGCGGGATTTCAAAGTTCATTAGTTGGTTTTTATGTTTTTCTATGTATATCCTCTCCCATATGACGAGTTCACTATGTTTTTGTACGTATTTTAGTAATTCTGTGCTATCTTCAATTTCATGATTTTCAGACCAGAAATGAGCTGCTATTGCGGACTTATCAATATTTTTGTATCTTAAGTGCCTGAAGTGTTCTTTCTTTCTAGTGACTATGTTCCTTTTTGTCCTTCCTATGTAAATTACAAAAACATAAAAAAACATAACAAAATTTCAGCAAAGAACACATCCCTAGATAGTGTAATTAATCTCTCAAAGCAAAATTTTAACAACGAAGAAAAAGATGTACTTAACCAAGGCCTAAAAACATGTATAACATACTCAAGCAACCCGGATGAATTCATTGTAGACATAGAATTAGCAGTAGAAGGCTTGGAAACCATGGACAAAAATATAATTAGAAAAAAATCAGCTCCTATATTGGAAAACTTAATAAATAAAAAGCCAATAAAACATTTGAAACAAATTCAGATAATTAAATCTTTAAGGAAAAAGGATGTAATCTTCTCAAGGGCTGATAAAGGGAACAAAATAGTAATCTTAGATACAGCTACATACAAAGAAAAAATGTTAGAGTTACTACAACAAAAAGAATTCCAGGAAATAGATTCTAATCCACTCAACCGATGCATAAAAGATGTACAAAAAACCATCATTAATAGTAAAATTTTAACAACTACAGAACAAAAAACTATCAAACCAGACAACCCCACCCTTGCAAGAATATATGGTTTGCCTAAAATACACAAACCCAACATACCCATGAGACCCATTGTAAATAATATAAACACTCCTACTTACCTTCTGGCAAAATGGCTAACCAAAAAATTTCAGTCCTTTCCACAATTCCATACTCTGAGTATAAAAAAACTCTTTAGACCTGGTAGAAAAAATTCAAAATCTTAAACTAAAACCTCATGACACTTTAGTATCCTTTGATGTCCGCTCCCTCTTACCTAGCATTCCATTAGACAAACTTTTGATTCAACTGAAAAAATGGCTAAATTCTATAAACCTGGATGCCAATGCAATAGAAGAATATGTGGCAATGACTGAATTATGTATACATCAAAATTATTTTGTCTTCGATGGAAAATATTACAAACAAATTTCAGGACTAGCTATGGGAAGCCCGCTATCACCATTTTTGGCCAATCTATACATGAGCTTTTTCGAAACACATATTACTAAAGCCTTCCCTCATATGTTTAAAACATGGTACAGATACGTAGACGACATCTTTGCAATAGTGCCCTACAAACTAATAGATGATGCTTTGAAACTACTCAACCTGCAAGAACCCAGCATACAATTCACAGTAGAAACTGAAGAGGACTGTACTCTACCTTTTTTAGACCTTAAAATCAAAAAAGGCAATGAAAAACTAGAATTTGGCATTCATAGAAAAGCAACACACACAGATAATTACATCAAAGCAAATAGTTTCAACCCAATTCCACACAAACATGCAACCATCAACAGTCTGACACACAGATTAGTAAATCTACCTCTCAGCCAGCAAGAATATCAAAACGAATACCATCAAATCTTAAAAACTGCAATTAAAAATGGATATGGAAAAAACCTTGTAGATAAAAAACTAAAATTATTCAAACTTCAAAAGAAATTAAAACAGATCACAGCTCTCACACCAATAAAACAAGAAACTAGATTTGCTAAATTTACTTACCACCCCTGGGCCACAAAAAAGTTCCAAAAAATATTCAAGAAATACAATATAACATTGGCACCAAAAAACAATTACAACATTAAAAACCTACTTCACAGTAATAATACTGATAAGATAAAACCAGAGGAAAAGTCAGGCATTTACAAAATTAAGTGTAGAGACTGTGAAAAAATTTACATAGGAAGGACAAAAAGGAACATAGGCACTAGAAAGAAAGAACACTTCAGGCACTTAAGATACAAAAATATTGATAAGTCCGCAATAGCAGCTCATTTCTGGTCTGAAAATCATGAAATTGAAGATAGCACAGAATTACTAAAATACGTACAAAAACATAGTGAACTCGTCATATGGGAGAGGATATACATAGAAAAACATAAAAACCAACTAATGAACTTTGAAATCCCGCTAGAAGAGAATCCCACATTTCAGTTCATCACTAAATCAACAGATGGCAGCAACAACCCCAGAATTACCCACACCGCTGGATCTAGCGTCAGTCGCACAAGAGCCGTAGATGCAAGCGAAGATTTGCGAAACATGTCCTCAAAATAGGTGCGAAAGTGAAGCAGATGTGTTAAAAAATGCGACTCATCTAAAATTTAATAATTTTTCGCTTCACTGTGGTGTTCCAATACAGTTGAATCTCGAGAATTGTAACTGTTTTGCTTTGTGTAGCTATTGGTATGTGTGGGTTTTCTGTAGATGCTGAATGCTAGAAGGTTTTTGTTCTTCATTTTAAGGTCAAGGAAAGATAGTTTTTCATTACATTTCTTTTCCATCGTGAAGATTTAGTATTTTTAAAGTATCTCCAAGAGCTTTTTGTGACTATTGCATAAATATTGTATCCAAAGTGGAACCAAAGTTTGAATATCCAGGAGAATGCCTTTGTGATTTTTGCTTCTAAAGTGCTCATAAAAGGAACTGCTAACAGTGGAGATAGCACACTACTCATAACTAAACCTGAGTTCTGCTTATAACACTTTCCACTGAAAGTAAAATAGTTTTGTTCCATGAATAGTTAAGTTAATGTCACGCAGTCTTGGATTTCTTCCATTTTCCTTGTTTTTTGTGGTCATTTTTTTATGTGTGTAAATATGTTTTTGTTGATAAGTTTGGAAATAAAGCTAAGACATCAAATGAGACTAAGGTATCTGTTTTGTCTAAGTCCTTTATTTCATGAATTATGCCCAGAGAAATTTTTATATTTTTGAATTTTGTAAAGGAGAAAATCTGCATGAGAGCCATTTTGCTAGCTTATATTATATGAAACTGGGCTTATTGTATTTTCCTGTTTACAATAATTAATTAATAATTTCTTTGTTAACAATGTTGTCAAATGCAGGGCGCCGGGGTAGCGCGGTGGTTTCGTTCGCGGCTCTCGTTCTAAGGGTCCCGAGTTCGATTCCCGGCTCTGGGGTTGGCGATTTTAAGTCGGCCCTATCCACGCCTTCACCTCTGTCTAGCACACGTGAAGTATCCCCTATGCCCAACGTGGTTCGGAGTCCACGGTAAAAACTGTAGGTCCTCTCACCTCACCGCCATCTTCACTATCACCCTATCATCGGAGGTAATGGACACCGCCCTCTGGGTGCCTCCACCTGAGAAATGGGTCCGGTCATCACTTGGTGGGGTGAGGTTACCCCGAAGGCCAAGGTTGCCATGTGGGGAGTGTTAGTAACTAACTAACTATGTTGTCAAATGCCAGTGCCACTGGTGTGTCAGAATTTTGTTCCACAAAAATTTTTATATACCAATAAATCTGACAAGGGATTGTCGCTTTTAAGCATAAAAAACCATTGATGTGGGTTGAGTTTGAACTGCGACCTTGCTAACCAACTAAACCATCTAGACTAACAGAATACCATATATTTACAATCTACTTTTTTTTTTTTTTCCTTTATTTCCAATATAAGTCCTCCAACATTAAGTCATATCGGATAGTTCCTCAAACCTCCACCAGAGACCCATGACAAAATATCGCCAGTTACACCGCTGAGAACCAGTCGATGTTCAGTTGAAAATGGAGGCAATTAGTCTCTGAAACATATTCTGGGAAATTTAAAAGTAAGTGTTGTTTAGTCTCATCAATCGACTCCATTTAAATTTAATTTATTACAACATCAATGTTTTCAACACTTCCATGAAAGGAATTATTATGATGTTCGTTCACTGCTGGAACATGTCACTCTGCCAGAAGGTACCACATTTTATTACACAATGATATATGGAAGTGATGTAGAAGATGTAGTAGAGAGGGAGTGATGTTTGTATGACAATGTTGTATGTCAATCCATGAAGTGCATACTGGATTAGTCTATAGTAGAGACGTATTGGTGAAAATAAGGTAATAGTTTATCCATGGCTACGTATTATAATATTGTATAGTGGAAAAACTCTAATATTAAGAATCTGAAGCTGTTAAGTCTAGTTACTTAACAATTTTTCATCCATTTTAAATTAAAAGTTGTTAAGTCCTAATAATAAAATATCCTGTGACACATGTTACATATGTCAAACCCTGAGAAACACTTCAACACAGTACTGTGTACCTCCAAACAGACCCACCATATAAAATTCTTTCATTTGTATTACTATTTTGGTATTTAAAATTACTTTTGAAAATTTTGAGCAGTTCTCCCACACAATTTTGAAACAGTGACTTTGCAACTTCTGCTTCTGACTGCTTCATATGTTCATATGAACTTTTTTGCTTCTTGTGATGTAAGGAACCCATACTCAAAATTCATAAAAATACAGGGTATCTACAAATTATTGAACAATTTCATTAGACTATATTTTCACTAATACTTAATACCAATAAATCACCATACCATCATTTGAAAGATGGAAGTATGAAGTATCTTTTCATCTTAGATGCACTTGATGTCTGCATCACATCTAATATGGCAGACCTCCAGCCAGTGATCCCATTCATCCACACTCTCTCAAGCATGTCTTGTGTGATGTTCTTGATGGCTGCAGTAATGTGATTTTTCAATTCCACCAATGTCATTGTAAGTGTAGGGATGTAACCACTATCCTTGATGTAACCCTACAGGATGAAATCACACTGAAAGGTCCAAAGAATGGGGTGGCCATGTGCAGAAGGTGTTGTCTGTGGCAATTACATGACCAATCTATCTACCTGACAGGTGTCGATTGAGGTACCCATGGATATTACTATGTCAATGTGGATGGACCCCCTCTTGTTGGAAAATGAATGCCTGTTCCTCTTCATCCATGAGCTGTGACATTAACCAATTTTGCAACATGTCCAGGTACATTTTTCTGTTGATAGCATTTTCAGCAGAAAAAAAATTGACTATACACATGTCTTTTAGAAACAACATAAAACATTTACTTTTTGACTGTCATGTTCTATCTGAATCACAGCTTGGGGGATCTCTTATTCCTAAATCCGGACAATGTGTCTAGTGACTCTTCCAGATATCTGAAATGTGGCTTCATTGCTCATAATGATTTGTTCAGCAAACCCTTATCCTATTTGATGATGGCCATAATCTTCTTGCAATATGATAGCCCATAGGCTGCAGTTTTGTACCAACTGCAGTTTGTACGGAAATAACTTCATTTGCTTTCATGTTCCACACAGTTGATGTTGATATCTGCAATTGTTGACTGGCTCTCTGCACTGATTTTTTAGGGCTCTGTTTAAAACTTCCACAACCTCTGTCAATTATTTCTTCATTTACATTTGGTCTTCCTGTGCATCCTTTCTCTTCATGGCAGATAATTTTCTTTGTCACAAAATTGTTTATACCACTTTTGGATTGATGACACGCTAGTTGCAGGATGTTAAATTGCCATCTAAATGCCTGCAAACCACTAAAACATTATTTGTGCAAATTCAAGCACACATCAGCTATGATTGGTTGGTAAAGCAGCCATTTTATCCAAAACAATGCACATGCTTCTAAGTTGATGACAAATGAAAATGAGATTTACAACACAAAACTTTAAACTTCGCTCCTTCAAATGTTGATATGACTATTTATTTATGTTATGTATTGGTGAAAATACAGTTTTATGAAATTGTCAAATAATTTGAAAACACTCTGTATTTCTGATAGACCCTTTAAGTGTCTTTTATGTTTAATATTCTAGTATATTTGTCATTAAACTGTATATTTTTTGTTTCATGTTCACTATTCACAACCCTTTATGGAATGCAAATCAATCAATCAATTTTCAGACACTGTATTGCAGGGGTTTCTATTGTATTATGTTTTTACTATTTCTGATGCTTCCTTCATATAAAGCCTCTAGAAACACAGCTCTTGATTTTGTACTGCCTGCATTAATATTACCATTGTAATAACATTCTTTGTATTTTTGGATACATTTTTTCCATCCATCAATGAGTAAAACTGAATCAGGATTAACATTTTGTTGTTGTTTTTGTTGCTGTTGAGATTCCTCTTATTAAACACTATCAGGCAGGGGTTTTGAAAGATATTCTTCTCCAAGTAGATGACAGGATGGGTACAATTTCTGTAGCAGACCCTTACATGTGCTTTCTATTAAACTAAATGGAGTTTTCATTTATAAGGACTATCAGCAATAGGTAATGTTTTAACACACACAAACAGTGTATAGGTGAATTATAGAAGGTTAGAATCAGAACTAAAAAATTCAATGCCATTTGATTTGAACCAGGGACCTTCCATTTTACATGCAGCTAATCTAAAACTGAGGTACCATGGCAACTTGTCAGTATAACATTAAATTCTTGAACTGATTCACACACTTTTGCAGTAAACCTAGAGGGAAATCTCCATTCGAGATCACTTAGCCAAAGGGTGACTTACAATAATTCATAAGTACTTCATTGCCGGGTCATTTTTTATTATAGTTTTCCATTTATACAGACAATCAGTGATAGGTAATTGTTCAACATACACAAACTGTGCACAGGTAAACTTCAGAAAGTTAGAATCATAACTGAAAACTTCATAGCCATAGCTGGGATTTGAATCATGGATCTTCCACTCTATGCACAGCTGGTCTACCACAAGATGGCATTTTTGTTTCTTAATGATATGTCAATTGTCAGGACCATATCAACACCACCAGTGAACCGGAATATTGTCCTGAGGGTAAACTTTTATATGCCAGTAATGTACTCACATGGGGATGTAGCTTTTATACACACTTAACAGCCATCAGTCTAGACCTGCTGCAGTGGTTCATCCACCTCCACAGTATCTTCAACAAAATGTCTGACGTAAAAGGGGAATGTGATATAAGTATTGGCTCTTAAATGCTTCTTCTACCTAGGTATAAGCTTTAATGCATTATAATGCTGTGCTTTTACAAATCACTTCACAGATGCACATTTAGTACAGTTTTATTTTACACTTTCACATGAACAAAATTAAGGTCTGCATAAACACGGTGAATTTTGCTGCCACCTCCATTCATAATTGCAAATTTTGCCAGCAAATACGTATTCATATTTATTAAGTACTACTAATTCATTAAGTTCATTCAGTACAGTTTATTACTGGAGAACAAGAAACAGAGTCATCTCCTGCAATTTTAACATTTGAATGCATTTTAACATTTGACCATTAAGAGGTTTGTTTCTATGAAGCAGAGATTTGCTTCTTTCATTACAAGGACGTTAGCTTCTTGTCCTACAATTCTGTATGAACAGGCATCCATGTAATGCCACTGTGTTGGTTTAGAGAAAATCAACTTTTATTACATTCACAAATTAACTGTGAGCTAAACGTTTGGAATTTAGTGCATCAACTAGAGCCTGGTTACTAGAATATGTAAGAATATGCTGCCTTATAAACACTTCGTTATTAAATTGACATGTACATATGAAGATACAAAAATGCCTATTTGAAAAACATATGTCTTATAAGCACCTGTTAACATGTCTTAATATGGAAGCTATCACAGTAAAAAGCTATGTGGTCCTGTCCTTAATTTGCAAAATTTCTTCAGTTGCTTCTATTAGAGAGCTGTTACAAATGAGATATTTCTTACCTGCCTTAGGTCTCCTTTACTACAGAATTCCATGCACATAAGAGGTAATTCAGATCGCAGGCTTGCAAGGTCCGAAGGCACTTCTATTGACTTGACCACATTAGGGTGGTTTAGTCGTTTCATAATATCTACTTCCTTTGCCCATCGCTCTTTATGTTTTGGTGTGAGCAAAACATCAGTTCCTGTACGGCATTTCTTCAGTGCTGCAAAATCAATTTATGTGGTAATGCTCTATATAAAATATATTTACTATTTCCAAGTGACATTTATGTATTTTATCAATTACATAAGTTGTACTTTGTAATAATTGTTAACAAGGCTTTTGGTACATAGGCAAAAATAGATATACTGACGTGTTCATAGTGAATTTCATTATATCAGTTGGCATATAACCTCTTAGTGGCATCATAGGCAGGTAATAAAAATGGGGAAAAACACTAACTCTCCTGCAGTGTCAGAGTGAAGTCAGCAGAGGAAATGTGACATCTTTTCCAAACATCACAAGTATGTGAACCAATGGGATATTTTTCTGAAATGGCTTAAATAATTACTTTGTTCTTTTAATGGCAAATTGTATCCATAATTTACATTTCACTGTAATATCCCTATCTCTCACATGTATCCCTTATCATCTGGCTATATTCCCCTTTCCTAATCTATCCTTCTAATGATCCCACATCAGTAGGAGATTATGAATCCCTTGCAATCCAGGGTAGAATTATGACAAAATTAAGTCAAGTTTTATATTATTAACAAAAATGAATACGGATATGTTTCATATTCCTGCTTTATATTGTAAATAATTAAAACATTTTTATAAGCTAGGAAAAAAATCAGCAAATATCTTACTAAACTATGCACCTCTAAATGTTCCAAGATATTCTCTATCCAGCTTTTACAAACATATCTTATCTTCAATAATAGTGACTTATTTCACTTATTGTGTGTGTGTGTGTGTCCATGAGAGAGAGAGAGAGAGAGAGAGAGAGAGAGAGAGAGAGAGAGAGAGAGAGAGAGAGAGAGAGAGAGAGAGAGAGAGAGAGAGAGAGAGAGAGAGAGAGAGAGAGAGCGCGATTGTATACACATTGTGTGTTGTGATATATATTAATATCAAAGATAAGTGAAGTTTAGTTACTAATTATTATAATTTACTGAATTATATTTGCTTCACTGTCAATAGCTTCAGTCTTTTACTTTCATATCTGATCTTTCCTTATGTTTAGGTTTCACAGCTTAATAACAACCACCATCATATTTACAGTACTGTCCACCAATGCAAAGTAAGTCCCTGAAAGGTATGCAACCCCTTACACAGTGGGACAAGGACAACAAATGTGTACGACAGAAAACCCATGCTACACAAGGAGCAGAACAATTAAAAAAAACACACACCCTATTCACTCTGTACACTAAAAGATTCATTCACAAAAGTAGAAGCTGTCAGATTGTTTTTGAATGGTCTGTAACTGAATTGACATGGGGTATGGAAAGGTAGTCAGACTGAAAAATTCAATACCATAGCTGGGATTTGAACCACGGATCTTCTGGTATCCATCCAGCCGCTCTAACCATTGAGCTACTATGGCCAATGTGCCGATATGACATTAAATTCTCTAACTGACTCGTATTTTTCCCAGTAACCACTTAGGAGTTCTCATAAACACATGAGACACGTACCTTAATGGCGACTTATAACGTGTAAGTACTTTAAGGCCCGGGCTTTATAGTTAACCACTATTAGGTCAATTAATGGAAATTAATTGTTCTTTCACACTGACTGTGTGTAGGCTAAGGTATGGAAAGGTAGAGTCAGACTAAAAAAATTCAATGCCATAGCCGGGATTTGAACCACGGATCTTCTGGTTTTTTCAGTCTGACTCTACCTTTCCATACTTTAGCATAAACATGGCCAGTGTGAAAGAACAATTAATTTCCATTGACATGGGGTGTCATAAACTACCGAGGGAGGCTGTAGGAACCTTTTCCAAACCCCCTGCATCTCATCCCCCAGGAGACTTTCTTTCCTGTGGTATACAATATGTGTGACTTGCTAAGGGGAGAGGGATGGGTAACTTATTGCTTTACTGTTCTTGGTACCAGATCAAAGATGAAGAGGTCCCTTCAAGAATAATCACATTTCAGATTCAATTCAAATTTTGTTCTTGCTTGTATAAAATGCTTTTAAGTGGCTCTTATGATCCGTTAGTACATTTTCTTTGCAATGGGGATCTCTAGTCATACTTGCATAAATTAAATCAATTTCTGTTATAAGTATGAGCAGTTTACTGTAAAAGATTAGTGTTGATCTGTGTCTTTAAAATGAACATATTTCAACTAATATAATTTTGAGTCAAACTAATACTCAATGCTCCATTTATTGCTAGTATTTCCTAGAATACGTTTCGTTAGGATCTTCCTAACATCATCAGCTGTTGTCGACTAATGGACGTTGGTTTGATGAACTCATTGGAGGCGATAGGTGCATCTCTGTCGGTATCTTGATGAACTTGAAGTTTGGGTTTTCTTCAAAGGTAGTGTCGAAATTAAACAATTTTCTTTCATATTTCTTTATGAAGATTTTTTCCCACGTGGTTAATGCAGCTAGACCTTGAACACTTTTTATAAGTGGATTTCTCGTTCTATATCATGATTCTCCTTCCAAAAATGGTATGCTACCGCCGATTTATCTATTTCTTTGTTCCTGATGTCCCTAAAAAGCTCTTTAAGCCTAATGTTCAAGTTCCTTTTTGTTTTTCCAATGTAAAAGTTGTCACAGCCTTTGCAGTTTATCGGGTACACACCTGATTTTTTGTCTGTGGATGATGATGATTTGTATTTATGGGCGCTCAACTGCTAGGTCATCAGCGCCCATTAAAGATCATTGTGCGAATGACACTAAAAAACTTACACACTAAGTAAAAATATATCTATAAAAATAAACATTTAAAAGAAATACAAAAACAAAACACTCTTTATTGCTATAATACAAAAAACCCAATAGATAAAACATGTATAAATAAAACAAAAATATATTTATAACAAAAGGCGGCCGAAACCACCAATAGACTATAAAAATAAAAACGTATAAAATAACAGACGATAAAAGCATAAACTATTAAATTCTTAACTGAACTCTGGCGATGTACTTCAGCACTTTTTCCACCGCAGAGTTATTGTCTGCTAGGACCTCCGTCAAGCTGACCGGCAGCTGCAGAGACTCCCGCAGGTCTGCTAGGTGAATACACTCGAGCAGCACATGACGGACCGAGAGAGCCTGACCACATGACTCGCAAATAGAAGCAGTGACCCTCCTCAACAGGTGACTGTGTGAGAAGTAGCAGTGCCCAATACGCAACCGAGCCAAACTCACCTCCTCCCGACGCGATAAGCGATAGGAGGTCGCCCAGTTATCCGGAAGCTCTTTTACCCTTCTCAGCTTGTTATTACGCAGAGCAGACCACTCATCACGCCAGCGTGACAGTGCCGCTCTACGCACAACAAGCCTAAAGTCTTCCGCAGTGACAAAAGGGATGTTGACACTCGGTTCTACGCTTGCCACCTTTGCTGCCGAATCCGCCAGTTCGTTCCCATGCAGGCCTACGTGGCCAGGAATCCATGCGCACACCACGCTAACGCCAGAGACGTGTAAAACGTGGAGTGCATCCTGTATGCGTTGCACAATTGGGTGTTGGTTGTACAGCTCACGAAGGCTCTGAAGTGCGCTTAGGGAATCACTTAGGATAAGACAATTACCTAACTTTCTTCGGCGAACATGTATGACGGCTCGGTATATTGCATAGAGCTCTGCACTATAAATGGAAGTACTGCCATGGAAACCGAATGTATAGGGTTGGGCTCCATGGATGTAAGCACATCCAACACCAGTATCGCTTTTGGATCCATCTGTATAAATTAAAGTATGGTCCTTATAATAAGTTACAAACTCTAAAAAACTACTGCGGATACTACACGAGGGCGTCGTAGCCTTCCTGTGCACCGTCATCCCAAGATCTACGTGGGATCCTACAGGCAACCATGGAGGATACACTCTTTCGCCCTTGGGTAACATCCTAGGCATTTCGAGTGCATGACTCCCTAGGAGATCCCAGAACCGAAAACCTGGCGGCTTCGGTTTTATACTCGTGTTCCTATAACGTCCGTCAAGTAAGGTGTCGAAGAACGGTGCATACGTCGGATGCGACGGCATACTATTTAGCCCACAGCTGTAATTCCCCAGCAAAACCTCGCGGCGATATTGCAGAGGAGGTTCTGCTGCTTCGGCGTAGAGGCTCACCACTGGGCTAGTTGGAAATGCTCCAATAGCGATACGAAGCCCAGAGTTATGAACCGTGTCTAGTTTCTTCAGCGCAGATGGACGAGCTGAAGCATAAACGATGCACCCATAGTCCAATTTGGATCGGATCAGTGTGCGATACAAACGAAGCAGCACTGAGCGATCCGCTCCCCACGATCGTCCACTTAGTACCCGCAGTATGTTAAGAGAACGTTCACATCGTGCTTTCAGCACTGCTATATGAGATGTCCAGCTAAGCTTCCGATCGAAGATCAGTCCCAGGAACCTCGTTTCATCTGCAAATGGTAAGAGGTGTGGACCGAGTCGGAGTGAAGGTGGTAAACGACTCCTATTGCGCCAGAAGTTGACGCAGACAGTTTTTTCTGTGGAGAATCGGAAGCCGTTTTTGGCACTCCAATCGCAGAGATTGTCTAAACATTGCTGCAGACAGCGCTCCACGAATGCAGTGCGTCGTGAAGTGCAGTACACGGCGAAGTCGTCTACGAACAAGCACGATGAAACCCCTCGAGGAACACATTGGGAAATAGAGTTGATTTGTAATATGTGATTTCAAAAGGTGTTGTACACTAAATTTGTTCTGTGGGGCCAAAGTAATATTGTAATAAATACGACTCATCTATAATTTAATAATATTGTGCTCTTTGAAAACTTTCTGGAAAAGGTGTGTAGCTCTGGGATATGTAAATTTTCTGTAGTAGTAGTAGTAGTAGTAGTAGTAGTTTATTACTGTCAATAGACTCATACAGAGTGTCTGACATTGTCAGAGGCTATTTACAATATTTACAAAGTTTATAAAAAATCAATCATTTTATACAAAAATTATGTAATAATAATAATAAAATCACCAAATATACATAGTTTATAACAAATCAAATTAAAATTCCTCCAGTTTATACAAACATTTATGAATGAGATACATCTTTAGCTTACTTTTAAAACAATTTTTTGCACAGGACTTAATTTTAGCTGGTAGTTTATTGTACAGTAAACTGCCTACAATATATGGATCAGTATTGATTTTCTTTTTATTCACTGTTATTCTATGAAAATCCATATTTTGTCTGGTATTATGTGTATGTATTTCACTATTTATTAGCATACCATTTGCACTGTTTACAGTTAAAAGAATGTTTTTATATACATATAGTGATACAATGGTTAAAATATTTTCTCTAATAAACACATGTCTACAAGTTTCTATTTTAGGAATACTGTACATAATTCTTATACACTTCTTCTGTAAATTTAATATCCTATTAATGTGTACATGTGCAGCTCCTCCCCAAACTTCTAAACAGTAACTGAGATGTGGAAAAATAAGACCATAGTACATTATTTTCATGGTATGCTCATTCACATATCTTTTCATTAGCCTAAAGAAGTAAATATATTTAGCTATTTTATTACAAACGCTGTTTACATGCTCAGACCAGGTTAGCTTACTGTCTATTTTTAACCCTAGTAAGGAATAGGATGGAGTTAGTGTCAGATTAATCATGGGGGAAACAGTTTTGTTAATTTCATTTCTTCCTCCTAGGTCAAATATCATAACTTTGGTTTTTTCTTCATTTACTTTTAGTTTGTTACATTCAAAGTAATGATTTATAGAGCGACTAGTAGAATTAATGGTATTTGCCAGTGAATTTGATGTGTCATTCCAACAAAGAGCAGTAGTATCATTAGCATAGCTGACTGTTGTGGAATTATTGCTTTTTGCTATATCATTTACGTATATAATAAATAGAACAGGGCCTAAGACAGAGCCCTGCGGAACTCCATGTTTTACCTCCATCAAAGCTGATTTTATTTTATATATGTTGTTACCATTAAGATGACTGATTTCAGAGCTTTGCTGTCTTCCGGTTAGATAAGATTCAATTAATTTATTAGGCAGACCTCTAACTCCATACAAATTAAGTTTATGTAATAAAATATCGTGTCTGACACAGTCAAAAGCTTTTGAGAGATCAACCATTATGCTGGCTACTTTCTTATTGAGATTAATTTTTTCCATAATATCATGCACAAATGAGATTACTGCTGTGGTAGTAGAAAATGACTTACGAAAACCATGTTGGGATTGACTGTAAATTTTATTTTTCTGTAGAAAGTGGTCAAGCCTTTGCAGTATAATTTTCTCGAATAGTTTGCCTATGCTGGAAGTTAGAGTGATGGGCCTATAGTTGTTAACATCATTTTTATTACCCTTTTTATGAATAGGCTTAATGACACCTATTTTAAGGATGTCAGGAAAAATACCTGCTTCGATACTGGCATTTATCAAATGCATTAGTGGTTTGGCCAATATTGTTTTGCATTGCTTTAATATTTTAGATGAAATACCATCCCATCCACATGAGGGTTTAGATGGCATTTCATTCAAGACTTTTATAATTTCTTCCTCCGAGGTGGGATGCATAAAAAGAGACTTATCATTAGGTACAATATTATAAATAGGGGGTTCTGTCATATTTTTAGCCAGTTCATTAGCACAATTTGTAAAGAACTCATTCATAGCATTACAAACCTCAACAGGATTTGTAATAACATTACCATTCATATTCAGGTTAACATTTTCTTGTTTTTTATCCTGCTTTCTATATTCATTGACTATGCTCCAGGCAGTTTTTGTTATGTTGGTCGAATTACATAGTTTACCAGTATAATAATCTGACTGCAACTTCTGTAAGTGCTGGAGATACATACCTCGATATTTTTTATATTCATTATTATAGTGATCTAGCTTAGTTGACTTATGCAATATGTACATGTCCTTCATTTTATTTCGTAATGTATGCACTTTAGGACTTACAGATATTTTAGGTGCTTTTTTACATTTTATCACTCTTTTAACTATTGGACATGTATTATAAAAATGTTGATTAAATATTTGATAAAAAAGTTGCCACTTACTGTTAATATCATTTTCACAATAAACAGATTCCCAGTTTTCATTTTCGAGATTATAATTTAAGTTTTCAATATTATCAGCACCTAACTGTTGAAATATTTTAGTCCTTTTAATAGTATTATTATTTAAGTCACCACTTTTAATATAAGCAAGCTGAGCAAAATGATCCGAAAGGTAGCTGTTTACAACTTGAGTAGTTATTATTTCGTCAGACATGTTACTGGCAATATGATCTATAATGCTAGCTGTTTTTAGTGTTACTCGTGTGTGATTTAATATATGATCCACTATATTATGAGCATTAAATATGTCATGTAATTTAAGGTAATCAGTGTTGCTGAAGTCTAGATTAATGTTAAAATCCCCAGCTAACAAAATCTTTGTACCATGATCATGAAGTTCCAAGAGATCACTTAAACTGTCAATAAAGCTGGTGGCCATTTCACTTGGTGATCTATAAAAACCAAATATTTTGAGATTTATAGGGCTGGTGATTTTTATTCCAGCAACTTCAAAGATTTTTTCTGTAGCATTAACTGGGATTGTAGATATTTTATAAAAATCTAAGATATCGTTTCTTACAAAAATAGCTACCCCACCTCCTTTGTGTTTTTCTCTACAGAAGTTACTCTGCAGAGTATAGTATTTAAAAATTCTAAAGGCTAAATTATTCATATGAAAAGCATGTTCGGAAAGTACAGCTATGCTAACCCTATGTTGTATTAAAAAAAGTTCTATTGAATCTGTCTTATTATTTAAATACTGTACATTCAGATGTAATACTACTAGTTGTTTATTATCTGCAGCTATAAAAAATTACCTTCACCATTGTCAGAGAGTTCATGGGCACTACTTTCCATACTGTGTGTTTCTACAACTTGAGTAGATTTACCACTTGCTGCTCCTTGTTGAGTAGCTTCTTCCTTCCGATTCAGGATCCTCTGCTCCACACTACACGATTCTTCAACCAGTGCTGGTCTTTCACCTCCTGCTAGACCATGTTGCATAGCTTCACCATCCCGATGCACCTTTGGGTAGTCTTCTCTTACGTCTGCCTTCTTGCACGTGCTAATTGCATCACAAAGCAGCCTGCCTAGTTTTGCTGATCCTCTTCTGTTTAGATGTATTCCATCCCTGCCAAGGTCCCTATCTTCCAGCCAACAATTACCATCTAGCATAAGACATTTTCGTGTATGACACAACCAGTCTAGTCCATTGTTCACTTTCTGGACATATTTCCAGTGTACGTCACGCCTGTACAAAACACCACTAATTATTATTTTTGTTTGAGGACTGCATTGTTTTATGTGGTCCACTAATTCCATGGTTTCTCCCAATATGTAATCCGGTTGCATCTTTCTTCTTATGTTGTTAGTTCCCACATGTAAAGCCACTATATCAGGTTTAACTTCATTTAGTTTAAGAGATTCTATTTCGTGCTTAAGTTCATTAACGCAAATTCCCGGGTAGCAATATACATCGTGGCCATTTTTGCGGCACTCATTACCCGCAAACCTTAATATGGAGTCGCCAAATACCATCTCCTTTTGTTTCTTTAAGCAGACGTACTCTTTAATAGTATTTCTTTTGTTTTTATTTCCACTAAAATTAGTAGTTTCTATAACATTACTATCACTTAGAGCATCAAAACTGTTTCGAGTAGGCACATTTCCATACACATTTTCTTGTACCACGTGTTTCTTGTTTACCTTTCTTTTCACAACTGACGCATAACTACCAGTTTCATTTAGAAATTGCCGAAGTTCTTCATTTTCATTTTTTAGTCCTTTTCATTTTTCAGTATTCGTATTTCTTCTTGAGCACATCTAAGGTCCTTATTTAGCATTTCAATGAAGTTTCATTGCTGATTGGGGGAGGAGTAGTTACTTGTTTGCATCTTTGTTGTCTTTTGAATTTATCAATTTTCTTTATGACCAATTCAGCACTGAAGCCATTGTATTCTACAATGTTGTTGTTGTTGTTGTTGTCGTTGATGATGTTGTTGTTGTTGTTGTTGTTGTTGTTGTTGTTGTTGTTGTTGTTGTTGTTGTTGTTGTTGTTGTTGTTGTTGTTGTTGTTGTTGTTGTTGACTAATGGCACTGGGGATTAGTTGATTTGCATCATTTTCCCCCTGACTTCCCAATATAAATCCTGTAGGTTCTCACTTTTGAGACCATTTCATTTGTCCAAATGGTGTTTGTTCATGATGATATCCTCTTTACAGATAGTGCACTTGAGTGCACTGGTCCAATACAAAAGAAGAGTATTCTGCAATGTGAATGATATTATTGTACTCTTTGATATATTCCATCTTGTTTAAAGGTATATTAACCAGCCTGTAAGTTAAACTGTTGATAATAGCATGCTTGTGTTGTCTTGGGTTATATCCATCTGACTTTATGAAATTTTCTGTATGTGTTTCCTTCCTATGTATGCCAAATTCAAGTTTATTATGTTTTCTGGCAAGTTTCAAATCTAAGAAAGGGATTTCATTGTTTGTCTCTTTTTCTATGGAAAATGTTACTGCAGGATTTTGTAAATTAAGTAGTTTTAATGCATTTCAATTACTTTGGTGTCATGTTAGTCTTGAAGTCAGAGTAGGTTCTTCATGTATACTGCATAGTGATATTCCAATCTTAAGTGAAAAATTGGTGACAGAACTTGTACTATGCCTTTTGCAATGTCAGTGGTCTGAAGTGAACCAACTAGCCAGGCAGCAGACTTGTTATTTCTACTAATAGGAATTGGGAGACACTAAAAATTAACAAAATCTTATACTTAGTACCCTAATACTCCATCCATAATGAAACCTCTTCTATAAAGACTCCTGGTTGCTAACCCACCTCATTTTGAGCATCGAGCAAGCTGCGTTAAAATTGTCCACTTCCTTTGGTGCAGAATGCAGCCTAGAACCTGAAAATAAACTCCTCTTGGTCAATCGGCCCATACTAAATGAACTTCACAAAGAAGCAGTTTGAGGTCTCGAGATCACAACTGCAACAGTGGAGTTTACTAGCTCCCAATATCAGAATTTCAGTTTTCAGAAAAAGGTATAAGCAGTTTTCCAGTTATTACAGCCAAATTCTCTTTCTATATATATTTAATGAATGAGTCTGTATTTCAACACATCCCAGAAAAATGGCAGTTGTTTATTGACTCTTCTAAGCTAAGTCTCGAAGCAGTGTTGTTTCAAAACAGGAACACTAAATCATCATACCAGAAGCACATTCAGTAAAAATGAAGGAGACACACTGTATGACTGTGAGAAGCACACATGTGTTAAGTTTTGAGAGTAATTATTACCTTTTATTAAGACTAAATGGGGGATTTACCAAGTACTGTTGCTTTCTATGCTTGTCATAGTAGGTATACTAGGTCACATTACATGTAAAATATTATTCTCTAAAAAATCTCATACATCAGAATAACACAGTGCCAGGTATATTCCATTAGTAAACCCAAACAAAGTAATATCATTTCTTCTGATATATAATTAGGTCTGAAGAATTTTGTTAACACCAGGAGAAAAATTGAGAATTCTTTGTTTACCTGGAAGCTAGTTTCCAAAATTCAATGACGTAAAAGTAAAATAAGGGATATTCTTTGGTCGCCAAATTCAGAGGTTTTCACAAGATAATTTTTTTTTGAAAATGCCAAGGAATTTAATCATAATAATAAAATGTTAATTTTTATAAATATATTCACAGATAAAACTATCTCAAATGCAGTAGCTTGGAAAACATTTTGTGAAGTAATGAGAGGATTCCTGGGAAATAATAAATCAGAAAATTACTGACAGATAGTTGAACTCTTGAGCAGTTATCAAAAGTTAGGTTGCAGAATGTCTCTAAAAATTCACTTTTTCTATTCACAGCTGAATTTTATGACCTGTGAGCAAGGAATGTGGAGAAATATTCCATCAAGATATTCCAAAAATGGAATACAGGTACCAGGATCAAAGTAATCCTCATATGCTAGAAGCAATAGCTGATTTTTAATTAGAGAAAACAATTCATGCTACAAATGGAAGAAATAAGGCTGTAAGTCAAAGTATAAACTTGAAAGAAGCGTAGGGACAGTGAAGCACAAACTAGTACAAAATTGAATCGAGAATATATTGACACATTGCTTCACTCACACTATTTATTCACAGGACATGTTTCAAGAGCTCCTGCTCCTATCCTCAGCTGATACTCGACTAGTGCAAATTGTAGTGGTTTCTTCTTTCTCCGTATTGTCAATAGATGGCGTGATGTACTTGTCAAAGATGTCCGGTGGTGGAGTTTCAAAATTCATGACTCTATGACGATTTTTGTTAATGAAGATTTTTTCCCATACGGAAAGGTCTATGGGGTGATTAACGTATTTTATTAGAGATGTTTCCAAATTGATGTCATGTCTAGTATTCAAAAAATGAAAAGCCACTGCTGATTTTTCTGTGTCACCATTTTTAATGTTTCTCATATGTTCTTTAGTTTTGATATTAATATTTCTTTTTGTTTTTCCTATATAAATTTTAGGGCAAGTTTCACATTTGATCTCATAGATTCCTGGTTTTTCTTTGGTAGTGATTGAATTTTTGGGAGGGCCTTTTAACAAATTTCTGATATTAAACCTATTTTGAGGTGCAAGAGTTATGTTGTGTTTTGAGAAGATTTTTTGGAATTTGTTATAGGCTGA
Organism: Mantis religiosa; assembly: GCA_030765055.1. Taxonomy (NCBI): domain Eukaryota; kingdom Metazoa; phylum Arthropoda; class Insecta; order Mantodea; family Mantidae; genus Mantis; species Mantis religiosa. Next base: position 100,572,394 of record CM060947.1, on the reverse strand, counting down.
TGGGTGGAAGGTGAATTTTTTAAAAAGTTTTTTCTCTTTTTCTCCTGTAGGTTCTAGGGTGGTGGTTTCTTTTATTTTCTTAGCTTTGTTGAGTCTGTTAACAGTTTTGTCTACTAAATTTGGGTTGAAACCGTTGGATATAGCTACTTTTTTTATGTGTAGGTATTCTTCTTGATAATCTTCTCTGTTTAGTGGAAAGTTGATCATCCGAAAGATTAAACTGTTGAAAATGGCATGTTGGTGTTGTTTTGGGTTGAAACTGTTGTTCTTAATGTAATTATCTGTGTGTGTCGGTTTCCTGTAGATACCAAAAGTGAGTTTGTTGTTTATTTTTTTGATCTTGATGTCCAAAAAGGGGAGCACACCATCCTCTTCTGTTTCCAATGTAAATTTTATAGCTGGATTTTGTATATTCAAAAGTTTAAGACCATCTTGTATGAGTTTTTTAGGTACTATTGCAAAAATGTCGTCAACATAGCAATACCACACTTTGAAATAATTTGGAAAAGCTTTTGTGATATGTGTTTCAAAAGCACTCATGAATAAATCTGCCAAGAAGGGAGACAATGGGTTGCCCATAGCTAGGCCCGTTTTTTGTTTATAGATCTGTCCATTAAAGCTGAAAAAATTTTGATTGATACAAATTTCTGTAAGTTGTGAAAGTTCTTCTATTTCTTCAGGTGTTATTTGTATTGATTCCAGCCATTTTTTGAGAAGTGGAATAAGCTCATTGGTCGGTATACTTGGATATAAAGAAATGACGTCAAAGGAAACTAAAGCATCTGTAGAGTTGATCTTTGTGTCCTTCAGGAGATTTAACAATTCAAACGAGTTTTTGATACTTAAATTTTCAAATTTTGTGAAGGGTCTGAAGATTTGAACCAGCCATTTTGATAGTTGGTAAGTGGGTGCATCAATGTTATTAATTATTGGTCTGAGGGTAATTTCAGGTTTATGTATTTTGGGTAAACCATATATGTATGGTGTTTTTGGACTGTCTATTTTACTGTTCAATTTATCTCTTTTAGTCATGATTTTACTGTTTTTAATTGCTAATTCCACAGATTTGCATGCTTTCTTTAATGGATTGTTTTCTAGTTTAACAAATTCTTTTCCGTTTAAAAGGTTGTCCATTTTTTTGTGATAGTCTTCTTCGTCCAATATTACTATTTTGTTACCCTTGTCTGCTTTTGAGTAGACTACTGGTTTTTCATTTAAATTTTTGATTAATTTTTTATATGAATATCTTTTTGAATTTGCATTTTGAATATGATCTAGAGTTTCTAAGCACTGTGTTCTGATCGTAGATTTTTTGTTATCGGGCAAATTATATATCGCTATTTCAATGTCCGCGATATAGTTTTCAATGTTTTTTGTGTAATCTACACATGTTTTTAGGCCTTTGTTTAGAAAATCTATTTCTTTCTCCGTGAAGTTGCATGTGGATAGATTCATTACATTGTTAGGTTTTTGACATGAGAGTAATAGATCTTGCTTTTTATGTGGATACGGTTCTTGCTTCTTTTGAAGATTCATGAATTTTTGTTTTAAAATGGCTGTTTTCTTACGCATTTTCAAATTAAGAATTGACAGCATATTATTTTCTAAGTTAGACCACATGGCCGGGTTCATACATTTCGAAATTTTTAAGTGTAGTTTGTATGTCCTGTGAATAAACAGTGTGAGTGAAGCAATGTGTCAATATATTCTCGATTCAATTTTGTACAAGGCTGTAAGTGTTAAAAAACTCTTGTACTTATGATATATTTTACAATAGCTGAATGATTCAACAGTTTATCGAAAACTTCATGGAAAACTGGATATTGTACCAAACAAGCAGAAGGCATTCTTTAGATATGGATATGTGGATGACACTTTTGTAGTGTGGCTCCACGGGAAAGAAAAACTCGCCACCTTTTTTAGACCATCTCAACATTCTACACAACATCTGGTTCACTATGGAAGTCGAGAATAATGGTTCCCTTCCCTTCCTGGATGTGTTGGTCTACAAGAAACCTGATGGCAGCTTGGACCACAAAGTATACAGGAAGCCCACCCACACAAACCGATACTTAGATGCCTCCAGTCACCATCATCCGATGCAGAAGAAGACAGTCATTTCCACCTTATTTCACCGGACACTGGACATAGCAGATGAGGATAATATTGACCAAGAAATTCAATATCTCCGTAATACTCTATTACAGAATGGCTACAGTAACTGTGACATCAGGGAGGCCCATGGAAGAGTGTTACACAACAGATCCAATCGCACCCGTCACCCAACGAACTTACTTTGCCGCTCCCAAGAAAATTCAACAGTACCTTAGGCAGGTGAAACATCCTCCTTTGCTCAAGGTTCCAGGAGTTTACAAACTTCCGTGTGAATGTGGGACAAACAGGATGAACAAGTGAGGAAAGATGGAAGGAGCACCAGTGCAACATCAGGCTCCTACAACCAGAAAAGTCAACAATAGCCCAACATTGAATAGAGCAGGTCCAAAAAATTGACTTCAACAACATTACAGTCCTGGAAAAAGCCGACAAATACTTTGACAGGATCATTAAGCAGGCCATTCAGATAAAAACACATCCGTTGAATTTTAATAGGGATTCCAGTCTTCATCTGAGCCCAGCCTGGAAACGGGCCATCAAAACCATTTTGACTGTAAACTCGAACTGCATGGTTCAAGTGACAGACCATGCAGAAAATGACAGTAACTCCAACCACACACATTCAGTGACAAACCTCACAGAAAACGCCAAAGCGGATGGTAGCTGTGTCCATCGCCAACCGAGCGAATCTAACATTGTCACTCTGTCATTGGCCAGGGCAGGGCGTGCTCCGCCCTCCGATTTATATATGTATAGGGTCCGTTTCGCAGCAATTACTCAGTTCCTGATGAAGGCCATGGAGTGCAAAATGGCTGAAAGCTCAATTTTCTTAAATGTAACGCGGCTGATCACCCATGAAGCCTTAATCAATAACGCTAGCCGCGAAAGCTTCAAGTCTTACACTAACAATTTCATTAAAGGAATGGAAATATGCACCAGTTGTAAACTATTAGTTTATTGCGCCGTGTGTTATATTCCATGTGATATTGAAGTATTTTATGTTTTGAGTAATCAGTTTAAAAAAAAAAAAATTAATTATATAATTAAAATTCTATACTAATATTCTGACTTTGTGGGTTTGTAAAATTAAAAGTCAAGTTTGCAGAAATTCAAAATGTTCTTTATTTCCGTAGAAAGACACTTTTGTACACCCTTCACAGGTTTTAAAAGTGACGTGTCATACACACAGTAGTCTCTGGTTGCTTCACCACACAAACGAACAAAATCACTTGCGGTACACTTCAACGGTTCTCCACTTTCAACTCACTACACAAGTCCAATTACAACTGCCCTGATAAACTAGCCATGGCTTCTTTTATATCTCCACTCATTGTTCTAGAAATTAGTGGAATATTCTCTAACAATCAAGATGGCACCAGAAGAAAGACATCTATCTGTCTCTTTCTTTCTCCGTTTCGGCAAGCTTCTATCTCCGTGTGGTACTGTCTCTTTGTGCGTGTCAGCTGAGCCCGTCGCAACAATGCCTCAAGACAGGATATTTCGTTGCTTTTATAAAAATTCAGCCACAAAAATGTTATGTATTACAAAGTCTTTACTACCATTTACTTATTCAGAAGATACGATTTAGTTGAAATTATCTCATCTAGTTCATGTGGCAGATAAAAATTTGAAATCTGTTGATTATTATATTACCTATATATACACAGTGTTCATTTTTATCTGTGATTTTACAGCACAAAATTTGATGTCATCAAGAGCATTGCTCTAGTGCTTGAGATCGTATTTGATGTTCTGAGAGCAGCTTTGAGGCCTCCCGCATAATATAAAGCTGTGTAATTTCACCTGGTGCATAGATGCGATAACTGTTGTAGTTCGTTTTAATAAATGTGAACACTACAAACAACGGATAAATACAAACCATATCTTGCAATTTGGTGTTTCTCTGTGAAGATACATAACTTAATATAAGTGTGTGTGACGCACAGACGGGCAAGTAACAGATTATTTATATAAGTATAATATTTATTTATTGTATTTATTACTTCTAGATTGGGACCAGTCACTTTTTAGTGTCCAGTATCTCTAATTTTGCGAGTAACTGATCCTGTATCTTGGAAATATTTGATACACCTATTGATTTTAAAAGACATAAGATTACCAACATTAATTAAGACATATTAATTAAGAATGAGAATGACAAAAAAATTTACATCATATACTGATAAAACATAAGACGTTTATGCTGAAAAAAAATTATGCCAATTTTATGGTACCTGGACACTTTTGCCAACATTACGCTCCGAGGAACTTATCTGATTGTCGGATAGCATTGCATAAACTCCTCTATGCAGCAGTTTAAATTATATTTATATGTCACACCAATTTTAATGCCGGTAGGAAAGTTGCATTCAACCATGAAGACATGGTGCTCTGTCTTCATAGCCATGGTGCTAACCTTAGAGTAGAAATGTGCTACTTATGTACTAGAATGTTAATCACGATTACCGTAAGAGGGGTAAAAGGAAAAGCTGGTTGTATTGTTTATATGTTTGCTTCAAACCACTTGATTAGTTGATTTGCTACCAGTTTTATATTATCATATAGAGAACAGAAATCTGGCCTGGTTAAAAAAAAATACTAGTATCATCAGCAAAAAAAAAGTTAAATTACAGTTCTTTATAAAACACTCTATATTATTTATGTGTATCAGAAAAAGTACTGTCCAAGAATTGATCCTTAATCATAATAATAATCATAATCCTTTATTTACCATTAAACTTACATGAAGTAATAGGTTTCGTCAGTTATAAAAAGTATTTACAATGTATTTACAAGTACAGAAGGTTTACAAATTAATGCATATAAAATTCTAGGTGAAATCAGATTATTTGCATGGCTTAAAGTAGTAATTATCGTAAGTTAATAACTTTACTATACTAATAATAAAATTAAACAATTAGGTACCTACTATTATAATTTACAATAGTTTTACATAAATTCACTAGCATGTATGTTATATTCTAAGTATTCTTGTACAGTATAAAATGCTTTTTGTTTGAACCAGTTTTTAAATACTATAACAAATCTGTTTTGTGGCAGTTCTTTTATTTCCAGAGGAAGCTTATTGAATAATTTTAACTGTTGATTACAGTGGCTATTTATGGTCTTGCTCAATCGGTTGTGAGGTGTATCTAAATTATGTTTGCATCGGGTGTCATATCTGTGTACTGAGGAACGATTTATAAATAAGTTTTGATTTTCTTTAATGTGTATGATATACACTGACGGTAAAGTCATTATCTTAAGGTCTATAAAGCTAGGCTTACATGTATCCTGTTGTTCTAATCCTAGAATTAGTCTGAGAGATTTCTTTTGCCATATGAATGCATTTTTCGAGGTAGCACAATTACCCCAAAGCCTAACCCCATACGGTATATGTGGATGAAAGAAGGCATAGTAAGATGTTATTAACATATCTCGACTAACACATTTCTTTAGTTTCCCTAGAAGATACCAGATTCTAGCAAGCTTTTTACAAAGGTGAAGTATGTGTGTTTCCCATGTTAGTCTGGTGTCCAAATGTAATACTAACAGATTTACTGAATTACTGTGGATATCATTATGTTGCAATGCAAATAATATATTTTCAGTTTTAGACATATTTAGACTTAGATTGTTTAAGGAGAACCAGATTTTTGCATTTTCTAGGGATAGTTGCATTTGTTGCTTTACTGTATTGATATTATTGCTTTTGGCCAGTAAGGTAGTGTCGTCTGCATATAACATAGTAGTGCAAGGTAAATTATGGTTTAAGTAATTTATATAAATTAAAAATAAGAAAGGCCCCAGCACCGATCCTTGGGGTACTCCTGCTATCACTTGCGGAACACCATATGTTATATATCTTTTGAGGGACTGCAAGGTATGAAAATCATTTGTTTTTTGCCTACTTTTGTAATGTCTACAACCTGTTGACAGTGTGTTAAGTAGGATTTGAACCATTCATAGCCTACACCTCTTATTCCTACTGAATTTAACTTTCTTAACAGAATATGGTGATCTACTGTATCAAATGCTTTTGAAAGATCCAAAAATAAACCAACATTTTTCTCCTTATCTACAGATTCATATACACGTTTTACAAAATTTGTTAATGCTGTTACCGTGGATTTTCTTTTCAAAAAGCCATGCTGATTTTTCGAGATTATGTTGTGTTTTGTCAGAAAAGCAATCAGTCTTTTGTGCATTACCTTTTCAAATATTTTGGAGGATATTGAGAGAAGTGAGACTGGCCTATAATTAGAAATTTCATGCACACTACCTTTCTTATATAAGGGTTTACCTTCGCTACTTTCAGTGGGTCAGCAAAAACACCGGTTGACAAAGACATGTTTATAATATGACAATGATTTTACAATATATAGGCAAGATCTTTTAACAACTTTATCAGGTATTTCATCTATACCACAGGATTCTTTGTTTTTGAGACTATTAATTATGTTTACTAACTCCATTTCTGTAACCGGTTTTAAAAATAAACTATTGCAGTGTGTTCTGTGCATCAATGTTCCTGGGCATTTATCTGTTCCCTTGCTTAGTGTTACATTTTTGGCCATATCTGCATAATAATTATTAAAAATATTTGCAGTTTGTTTGGGCTCATTTACTAGTGTCCCCTCATGTACTAGATTAATATTTTCTGTATTTTAATTTCCTTGCTTAAACTCTTGTTTAACAACTGACCACATGGCCCTAGTCTTGTTGTTTGCACTCTGTATGAATTTTTCATCATGGAGCTTCTTTGCTTCACGTATTATTCTATTGTATATCTGTATGTATCACTTATAATACAATTTGAAACTTCCTGTAACGTTACCCTGCTTCCTTAACTTTTAAAGAAATTTAGTCTCTTGCTTGATGTTTTAATACCTATTGTGATCCATTTGTGCCTTTGGGGGAGGACTTTTATTTTCTTTTTAGGTATGGCGATCTCGAAACAATAGCTAAATGTTTTTAGGAATTCATTAAAAGCATCATTTACTGAGTGCAAGTTGTAAACGAACTCCCATGTTTCCTTTTGTAATAAATGATTTAAGTACTCTATATTTAATATAATTTTGAGTCGAACTAATATTCAATGCTCCACTACATCAGGCTACGTAAGTGGAGCATTGAGTATTAGTTCAACGCAAAATTATATTTATTTTGTGCTTCATTGAATCATAGTCCTTACACATTCGAATACTCTATATTTGTTTCATTTATTATTCTAATTAATTTTTGTGGGGCAGATACCTGTTGAAATGTATAGCCTGATGTATGTTGCAACTTTATAACATGTGCATAGTGGTCAGGTTTCAATTACATCAGTTTCATTTACATCATAGTTTCAATTACATCTAGGTTGTAGTTCCAAGAAGTTTTGTTGAGAATAATTTGGTCCATTGCTGTCTGGCTAGCTGTTCCTATTCTGGTTGGCTCCTCTACAAGGATTCCATATGAATTTAACATTAATTGAAGCTCTGTATTTACATTATTACTTAAAAAATCTATATTTACATCACCTACAATGATTAGATTTTTCCTTTTATTTAATACGGTTTGAAACATTTTGTCAAGGTTTTCTGTTAATGTTGAAATATTTCTAGTTGGATTCCTATATACGCAAGATATGTATGTATTTAATTTAGTTAGTTCTACTGTACTGGCCTCAAAGCTTTCTTCAACATTTAGATTCTCAAAAAATGTGCACAGTTTGGCAGCAATGCCATTTTTAGCATAAATACACGATCCCCCATGACTTTCAATAGTTCTACAAAATTTTGATACTAATGAGTAATTTGGTAATATGTAGTAATCCATGTCATGCACTTTTAGCCAATGTTCTGTAATGCAAATTACATCTATACTGAGGCTATCAATTAAAATTTTGAAGTTGGTCTTTTTGTTGGTAAGACTTTGCACATTCTGGTGAAATATACTAACAGGCCTATTGGTACCTTTACATGCAGAAAGTGTACTGCTGTGTGCAGTGATGTCAATGTCTTGACTTCAAGAGCACTTGTGGGGATGTTGAGCAATCAATGAGGTAACTAAGCAACCAGAAGAAGAGGATGAAGAGGAATCTGCAGTACCAACATTGTGGCAACAGTGGAACAATTGTCGTGAGACAGTACCTATCCTCCTCCCCTAATAATGAGGGGCTATTCAGCACCATTAATCATTCAAAATATAAAAACTGAAAGAAGTGTAGCATTAATCACATTGAACACAGCATTTTAAGTGCCAGATACCTGGGCAGAAGGAAGCAGAATACTCTGCTGGATTTTTTTGAAAGAAGGTTGATAACATTACTTTCTTTACCAAATAATAATGACAAATAAGTCTGCATTAATGTCTAATATAATGTGTTAGTCTGGACTGTTAGTTTGGACCACAGAACTACTCCATGCTCTAAGCTCAATGGGTTATATCCACTGTTTTGTTATATTTTATATATTGTAGGTTTGTTAAGTTATACATCAATTTAACTCAACTGTAAATTACCTGTGAGAGATATATGGTATCTAAGTAAGTACACAATGAGCTGTTCACCAGTTAAATAGAACACACCATTAACCTAGTTTAAAAATGATCACATCACAAGTATTACAATATATAGATTAAATTTCTCTTATGTGAATCAAGTTATTAATGAACCTGTTATTAAACAAATTATAGCCTGGGGCATGCTGTATACCGCAGGCCTACACACACCGATCTCTGTCTGAACGCTCATAGTTTCCATCATAAGTCTCAACGACTGGGAGTTCTCAATAAACTGGCCCAAAGAGCTTTGTCTATCTCTGATCCCAGCCACTTAAAACAGGAATTACAGCACCTGAGACTCACTTTCCGTCAAAACGGCTACTCCGAATATGACATTGAAGCCTTGATCACCAAAGCCAGGAAAGGGAAACCTGTAATACAGCAAGTGTCAGATAAGCCTACCGCTACAGCCTGCATCCCATTTACTGGCAATTTATCCGGCAGAATCAGCAGAATTCTCACCAAATACAACATCAGGACCATCCACAAGCCACCTCCGAAGATTAAACATCTGTTGAGACCGGTGAAAGACAAACTGGACTACCAAGTTCCGGGAGTTTACCGCATTCCCTGTTAATGTGGGACACTGTATATAGGACAAACCGGAAGGACCATCACTACCAGAATAAACAAACATGAACGGAGCATTCGTTTAATGTAACCTGAGAAGTCTGGCTGGCAGAGCATTGTTTTGATAACGACCATAGAGCCAATATTCGGCAGACAACCATCTTGGCAATATGCAACAGTTACTGGGAGTGGAGAATTAAGAAGGCTTTGGCCACTTCCTCTGAAAGGAGCACGCTTAATCGTGATGCTAGATTTCAGTTCAGCTCCTCTTGGAAACCAGCCTTAAAAATGAAAATCCATTGATTTAAGAAGCAAAGATCAATACAGTTTGTTAATCAAGTTAAGTAGTTATGTTTCTTTGATCCAATTAATTTTCTATACTCACGCCATCTCCTGGCCTGGCATTTAATTTACTGAAAACAGTCTTTTGTTCAGTAATGCAAATTTTGATAGTGTTTTGTCTTTGTTTATATTTGTTTTATATCCAGTGTTCATTTGTGGTTATAACACTTAATAAATATCCTGATGATGGGAGCGATGCACACTCCCGAAATGTCGATTTCTAATTGTCTGTTCACCTGGCTTGCTGCCCAAGAAGAAATTGAGTAAATTATAGCCTTTTATGTAGCACACCACACAAATTAAATGTGAATCTGAATGTAACATTTAGTACCATACTAAGACAATAATGCAATATATTCTACCTCAAAATATTATTATAAACCCCCTTTTGTTTTATACTTAGCCTAACGTTCTGAGCTTGAGTTTTAGCGCTTTGCAAACTTATGCAGCACAAATGAAAGAGTTTGGGCATTACAGTTCAGCCAAACTGAAGTCTAATGAACTTTATTCATTTTTCCATAATGCCAATATATAGAAAACACATCAGCTAAATGAATGGAAGAGAAACAAAGAAAAATTTGAATATGTATCACTGGATTGTGAATCATACAATCATGGCATGTATTATGCCTCCAATACTAATGTTGCTGCCCTAGAGGTTTCAGTTCACATTAAATCATATGTTACAGTGAATAAATAAAAAGATATTCTTAGAAGTGAACCTATGTTAACTTTTGCTCAAAGTGCCCATCAAAACTCAGGGTGATATATATTAGAGGCCATTTTATATTCACACAGTAACTAATTAAAAACAATGCTAAATTATTAAATTATAGATGAGTCGTATTTATTACACATTTATTACACATTAGCTTCACTTATGTAAGTGAAGCTAATGTGTAATAAATACAACTCATCTATAATTTAATAATTGTTTCGCTTCACTGTGGTGTTCCAATACAGTTAAATTTTTATATAATGCTAAATTAATTTACTTACTACATTTGTGATCTCCAAAAACAAATAGAAAATTTGAATAACACTTGACATGTTGGACACAACTTTATATATGCATACTTTACCTATCAGATCAGAAGTTGTTTTATTTCTCCAAAGTGTAACAGTGCCAAATCCTCCACTTCCCAAAACTCTTTCTTGCACCCAATGTTCCACCTCAACAACCTCATCTGCAGCCATGACTGTTACCTTAAATTATAGAACATTTAAATAGGTTTACTGCATAAAACAATTGTTAAAATCTTATTGTTATCTTTGTCTTATCTAACAACCATTACACTTCTGCACCAAGAAAGAAAGAAAAACAATGCAAAAACAAACTGTTTAAGTACAAGAATCCCATTACCAAGAATATAAAAGATGTAACTGTTTACTCATTTACAAATCCTTTGTTCTACTCTTTAAAATGTATAATTTTCAATGTTATGTTTGCTCAAGTTCTAGTGTTGTGGTGGTGGTGGTGGTGGGTGGTGGGTGGTGGGTGGTGGGTGGTGGGTGGTGGTGGGTGGTGGTGGGTTGCGGCAGGTGGCGGCGGCAGCGGCGGTGGCAGTGGCGGCGATGGTGGTGGTGATGATGATGATGATGATGATGATGATGATGATGATGATGATGATGATGATGATGATGATGATGATGATGATGATGATGATGATGATGATGATGATGATGATGATGATGATGATGAGGGCAACAATGAAAATTGTTAGAATGCCATGTTTCTAAAAACAGATGAATTTGTTTATATTTGACAAATACTTTCCAATGTTTTGCTGTGTAGTTAGGTCTAATTGCTGTAATAGTTTGTTAACTATCATTTAAGATGCTGTGTTCACCTAAAAATTAATGACTAGAAAACATTTCTGGGCTATAGTTTACAATTTTAAATTATCATTAATGCCTAAACTATGTGAAGATCAGCTTAGAAATGCATTTGGTGAAGGAGCCCCATATAAGACAATTTATAATTGGTATATGAGATTCAAAAGGGATCAACTTTCTCTTAGCGATGAATTTTGTGAATGACATCCTACAGATGAAAATACTATTACTTTTTGTCAAGCAATGCTTGAAAATCAACAGATATTTTATGAATTTATTCAGGTGACAATGGGTGTTGGTATAGTGAAATCCAAAAAAAAATTTCATCTATTATATGTGAGAAAAGTTATTTGTCCAAGGATTTTACAAAAACTGACTACCAATTAAAGACAACCACACATTGATTGGTGAACAAAAACTATAGAAACATTTCAAGACAGTACTTCATTTTGGTTTGGAATATCATTAATGTGATGAATAATGATTTACTGTTATATCCTGAAAAGAAAGGGCAACGGTTCAATGGGTAAGAAAATTAATGGCTAGTCTGTTATTTATAAAATGGGTCATATTGCCATTTTATCATAAGAAGATAGATGTACTATTACTGTGAATTAGTACATAAATGTCTATCTACAGCAAATTTTGAAGAATTTGGTATTATTGAGTTGATTTTTAATACTACATATATCACTTACCTGTTTATTCTTAAGGAAAACATGGTTTAGGAACTTTTGCTCCCACTCTCAGTTCCTGTTCAACCGCTTGGAAAAATATTTATAGATGGAAAGATAGAAAACATTTTTGAATTTTAAAATTCTGCCTAATGAACAACTTTTACTGAAGTTCATCCAACCAGGACTACCACATGGAGTAATGCAGGCAGTTGAACCTGAACTGAGGATGGGAGCCAATACTCAGGAAACAGGTTTTTCTTAAGTATAAACAAGTGAAACAGTTAAAAAATCAGTTCAGTAACTAAATTTAGTGCACATCACTGACTCAAAGTCTGGCAATTCTAACTATATCTTGGTAAAGCTAATAAAAAATAACTTTACATCACAACAAATGACAACTAACAGCAACCGAGAACCTGGATGCCTTAAAGGTTATCACCATGGATCCCTTCACCATACAGCTTTAACCAAAAACTTGTGAATTGTTTTTACTTTGAAAAATTAAAGATAAGAGGCATGGGATCACTTTTTGTCAATAAATGGAGCAGTGACATATTATTAAAACCCGGTTTCTGAAGTACCTCAGGAATAGTGGCATCTTTGCTTTGACTGGGATCATCAAATGTAAAAATTTAGTGATATTAAAGGGTAATATTTTAAAAAACAAAAAATAACTTTAATATTTTAAAACTAATCCATGTTAGACTTCCTAAAAATTTTCAGTGAAGCCCTGTATAATGAATGGATAAACTTATATCAGTACTGTTGCACTTGGCATCAATAATGCATTGAAGTTAATGTAAGAGAAAAAAATTCTTATAATATGTACTCACTAAAAGGTATCAGCCAGTAATTCACTACACAGCACTGCTTTAACTTGGAAATGCCAGAGTTACAAACTGAAAGAGACAAATAAAAACTAAATAATATTTATGTGTGAGGCTTCTTTGCCATTAAATCTAGCTGGATCATTCAAGTAGAAGACATCATAGTCCAAAATTGAAATATTCCTGTGGGGACTTTTCTTTATTTAATTTTCAGAATTCAAAAGTTCAATAGCTTCACTGCCTTACAAGAAATCATCCTATACAATTTTTGGTCTTGTAAATCAGTAAATCTTGTTCTTAAAGTGTAATCTGAGTTACTGTATCTTTTTAAGTACATTATATTGAGGAAGTATAACTTTCCTTACTTGAGCTTTGAACATCTCTTTTGTAGGATACAATTCTAATAGTCTGACTCAAATTTAAAACAAAATATTGATTTTTACCATTGTTTGTTTATTTATCTGCCATAGGAGTCAGTCAGACTCATGGCATCGTCAAACATACAGTTTACGTACAATAATTTTCAAAAAATATAAATATGAATTACAACTATGATTGAAAATGTTACAAATTAATATAAAGTCTAATACACTAGTACATTTTAAAAATACATACAGTAAAATAAAATTTATTATTACAATTTTATATTAAAAATTAACTGATGCTAAAAGGTTAAAGTTTTAATAAGTTGCACTGATTGCCTAAACCTTCTGTATTTCCTTTTACACAAAATTTGTATAAAAATCAACACTAATTTAATATTTTACTTATCTGCTTAAGTATTCCTCAAGTGTACAAAAACTACCATTTATGCAGAACTTCTTTAACTCTCTTTTAAATCTATTTGTCACTTGTATAGCTTTTATTTCCTCTGGCAATTTACTGTACAGATGCGAGCAAGGGTTTCTTATCAGTTAGTTGCACCAGGATGCTTCAGTTTCCTTATACCTGACCAGCGAGTTTGGCGTACAGGTATTTAGGCCTCAATGGAAAATAAACACAATTTTGCCACATGAAACGTAGGTGGTTTTATACAACTCTCCATTATCAACTTAGGTATTTATCGATCCCTTGCTTATTGACATCATTTTCCTCTCTTCCTCTCTGGCACACACATACCTCAACCATTTTAATCTCCCTTTCTTCTTTTTAAATGCATTTCCAATACACAAACTTGTAGTTTTATCTGAAACGAAATACTTCTACCTTTCATACGTTAGCGATAGTTAGGTAATATGATATTAAACTGCATGGTACTTAAAATTAAGTGTATCTTGTTACGAAAATATATACATTATTTCCTTTGTTACACTTCACAAGAACAGATTATATAGACATACTACTACAATATAGCCACCAAGTTACCAAGTGACTTGACCCAAATGACTTAACGACCAATGAAATAAATAAAATAATTATTTTGTTTGATAATGATAGTTCATATACAAAATCACATTAGTGTCACCGGCATGTCGGAGGTTACATGAAGGAGTTTTTTAAATGTCAATAAAACTGATATGACACATTTCACTTTTAGCCTCACGTAGAAACCACCGAACTAGACCGGGTCTGAACTCGCAACCTTGGGATCAGAATGCCAGGACCTAAGACATCCTGGTCAGCTTTTAGTATCATCATCGTCATCGTCATCGTCGTCATCATCATCATCATCATCATCATCATCATCATCATCATCATCATCATCATCATCATCATCATCATCATCATCATCATAAGCTTAACCAAACCGAAGAAATAAAATACCTCGGAATATATTTAGATAGAAAATTTAACTTTAACGTGCGCATTGAATATACTGCAGATAAAACCATCTCATTGGTTCTTATGTTAGCGAGAACAGCAAAGCTACAATGGGGGCTAGGTCACAAAGCACTTAAGACAAACTATGAAGGAAATATAGTCCCTGTCCTGACATACGGAGCTCCTGTGTGGATAGATGCGATATGAAAGAATAAAAATATTGCAAAATATAGAAGAATTCAAAGATTAATTAACATAAAAATGACGAAAGCATATAGAACTCTCTTGTATGATGCATTGTGCATACTAGCTGGAGTACATCCCATAGAAATAACTATAGAGGAAAAAGTCCAAATATATTTGGCAACAAAAACTCACATAGCAGACTTCGACAAACCGTTAGAAGTAAAACACTAGCAACATCCTGCCGAAGTGGCAACGATTCAGGAGGTGAACAAAGATACCATATATAGAATGGAAGCGTACACAGATGGAAGTAAAATGGAGGAGAAAGTTGGCACAGCAGGAATTATATTTGAAAACGGAATTATGATACACCAGCTAAAATTCAAATTGCATGGCCACTGCACTAATAATCAAGCCAAACAACTTGCTATTTTAAAAGTACTACAGAAATAGATGAAGTTTATTATGCCAGTTTAATAGATAGAAACAGAACTGTTGCAATATATACTGACAGCAGAATTACTATAGATCTACTGAGAACTGGAAAACAAATCGACTAATAGAATCTATCAAAGACAAACTTCTTGCACTAAACCATTTAAATTGGATCATCCATTTCAGCTGGGTTAAAGGCCACTCCGGAAGGGAATGAACTAGCAGATAGGCTTGCAAAATGCACTGCTATCGAAGATATTGAAATAGTGTACAACAAAATACCAAAAGATGTAATAGTAACGAGAGCGAAGGAAAATGGACTCAACAGGTGGCAACAAGTCTGGACGAACACAACAAAAGGTGCAGTGGCTAAAGTGTTCTTCCCGTAAGTGAAAAACAGATTGCGTCAAAAGATTCCAATATCCCCAGAACTCACTACAATGCTAACTGGCCATGGAAAATTAAATGCATACCTCTACCGATTTAGAGTAATAAATAAATCATTCTATCCTTTTTTCAGATTCAGATTTTATTCTGCCATTTGCAACTTGTTTTACAAAGCATCGTCAAAAGTAACACTACAATTACATTTTTACAGTTCAATAATAAAACAAATAAATCTATTTACAGATTATTAGCAATTATAGATATACACAATAGATTGATAACAAAATTTAATAAACTAAGTCTAAGTCTCTCTTCCCTTTTTGTATTCCTCAATTGAGTAGAAAGCGTTTTTCACTAGGTAAGTCTTTATTGCATAAATTTTCTTCACTTCTTCATTTATTGCCTTGATAGAGTGAGGTAAATGATTATATAAATTCTTTTGCAGTACTTTCAATACATTTGGCAGCTAATGTTCCCCTGAACCTATTTCTAAAGTAGTTCTGTTTTGTTCTTGTATTATATTCATGAATGTTTCTATTTTTTCCTTCTATGTGGTTTCTCAATACATGTTTGAGACATTCAAATATGTATAAAGAGGGTAATGTGAGTATTTTAAGTTTTTTAAAGCTTCTTTTACATGATTGTCTCCTAGGGATTTTTTCCATTATTCTTATTGCTCTCTTTTGTTGCCTAAATGTTTTTAACATATTTTTCTTACCTGCTGTCCCCCATAAAATGACCCCATAACTTAGGTGTGCATGTATAAATGCATAATAAACCTTCAGTGCACTGACTTCATCCATAATTTGTGTTGTTTGCTTTAATACATATATGCCCTTGTTTATTTTCTTGTTGATCTTTTCTATATGTTTGTGCCATTTTAAACTACTGTCTATAACTAATCCTAAAAAGTTTGTCTGTGCTACTTGGCTAATTTGCTTATTTTATACTGTTAATGTGATGTCTGATTTTTTTCTATTACTGAGCTGAATTTGCATCCATTCTGTTTTGTTTGTGTTTAGTACCATTCCCAGTGCTTCTAAATAAGTGCTAATTGATTCTAATAAGGAGTTTGCTTTTCCCTGAACTTCTGCCTCTGTCTTACCTGTTACCACTACAGTTGTATCATCTGCATATCCAATGGCTAATCCTCCTGCATCCTGTATTATTTTAAATAGAAAATTTATATATAGGATAAACAGATATGGACCTAATTTTGACCCCTGAGGCAGTCCATGTGTTACACGTTTGAATGCTGATTTAACTTTTTTTAAATTTCCTCCTGAATTGTGTATTATTTCGACACACTGCACCCTATTTTGCAGGTACGAGCTTAACCATTTTAATGGTATGCCTCTTATCCCATAGTTTTCTAATTTCGCCAATAGATGTTTAATATTAACACAGTCAAAAGCTTTTGATAGGTCAAGAAAAATCGCTATCACTAACTCCTTTCTATCTAATGCTCTAACAATTATATCATTTCCCTTACTAACTGCATGTATTGTTGATTTCTTTTTCTGAAAGCCGAACTGATTCTGTGATATAATATTAAATTTACTACAGAAGCTCTGGAGCTGTTCTAGGAAAAGTCCTTCGATAATTTTTGAAAATCCAGAGCAAAGAGATATAGGGCGATAATTTTCCATCATTTGTTTGGAGCCTTTCTGTTTATAAATAGGTCTAACTATTGTTTGTTTTAGGTTACTTGGAAAGGTTCCTGAAATAAAACTTTCATTTATTATATGTGCAAGTATATCCATTATTTCGTATTTGCAGTATTTTATCATTTGGTTTGAATATTCATCTAATCCGCTAGATCTTTTACATTTTAGTGTATTTATTTGCCTATTTGCTTTTCCTTGCGGAAAAGAACAGAGCATTAACCACATAATATTTAATTGCAGAAGACTTGATAAACAAAGACTAGAATTGGCAAAAAGTGTAACAAACAATGCAGGGAAATGGCCTACCACCAACGAGAAGATTGCAAATAGTCACCTGAAGTCGTTTGTAAAATTTGCAAATTCTATTAAAATCACGGACATGGACTGACGTTTCTGGAGTGTAATAATGACAAATTGTGAACTCTATACAATCAACTTACACTGGTTTCATTATAATTTTACAATTAACTAAAACCATAAAGCACCATTTCTACAAATATGACAAGTATATAGAGTGAAATAAATACAGTTTGTGAACTCTCAAAAATCAGCTAGAAGAATAGACTGAATTTAATGTACATAGTGTCTAGAAAAGAGAATAATCCAATGTACAATTATTGTAACATTTACAATTACTAATTCAAAAGTGGGCCTGTAACTACAAAGCATGTAGTATTACCATGTAATGGAGCATGCTGTTGATATCAATAAAGCAAAAAAAAAATAATAATCATTATTAATCAAATGGCTTTGTGGACCAATGTAGGACATGAGACATTAGCCCTCTTGCCATTGAGAGGAAATCAGTAGTACGCCTATGTTAGGCTTCCCATAATCAGCCAGCAATTTTACCCAGGACATTGACGCCAATGGCCCAGCATTGGAGATATATGCGCCGATTTAGGGGCTCTTCTCAGAGAAATGAAAGCAACAACTAGGCCAAGCTGAGAGGACATTGCACCAAGGAGTAGAGGTTTTAAGTCTTACTGAACCCAGTGGCACTTGCTGAAGACTAAGGACGTTGTACAGAGTTAGAAGTCACTGATGGGAAGACCCAGGGAGAGAAGCTAATGCTTCCTCAAAGTAAGATTGCAGAAGTCTTGGAAGAAGTACATGCAGGTAACTTAGTAGGGCATCTTAGATCTCATCCATTGACAAGTTCCGAAAACGTGCTATTATTTGAGAATGCGGGCAGATCTGAGATATGGTGGCGCAAACGTTACATCTGTGCAACAAGTTGTAGTCCTCATACTAAACTCTGTTTCATATAACCTTGCCCCGCTGACATGTATCACTCCGCATTCAACTACCTTCCTCCTCGTCCTAATTGGCTAATGCTTTCGCGCCATAGGCCGTAGGCGGTGCCTTCCCGTCACATTTAAACCTGCAGTAAACGCCATAGTAACTGCCGGGATGATAAATAAAATCATACAAATAAGGATATGAAGGCATGCAAAAATACAAGTTTATAATGAAATGAGTAAGTTGAAACTAAATGACTGAGCAATGTAACTGAAACAAGTTTATAATGAAAGGTTTTTGGCCTTTTCCACTGGGATTTTTTAAAACCCGCACACATACCTTGCAAAACTGCTTGTCTTTCAGTCTTAAAAGTCGTGTCATGCCATACCTTACTTTTCGTGTGTTCTTCATTCTTCCAAGTCTGGTCAAGGTAGTATATTTTGCAACTTGTGTCTCGGTACAATCTGATTGTCCTTAAATAACGTCTTCGCCACACAGCAATATCGCCTCCGTCTTTTAGCCCATTTTTCTTGCCTCTTTTTTCATTCACAAACCCCAGCTGTATAAGCAATCTGCTGAAATTTGGTAAATCTGCATCCTAATTTACAGCAGACGAAATGTTATTTGTGTGAGGATGTTCGTTTCTAAAGAAAAAACTATACACATGACGACGCACAGCACCTTTCACGTATTTTCTCCGAGCACACGCTTTTGTTTATTCCTGCTTTTGCCTGGAGTGGTAATTTTTTCTGTTTTCTCAATTTCACATCGCGATGTTCCTACGCATCTAACACACCTGTAAGTTCAGTGCACAGCTGTTCGACTTCTTTCACTGACAAAGACGGATTCTTCTCTGTGACTGCATTAAACACATGCACCACAATTCTTTTTTCGCCGCTTTGTAAAGGTTTTCCCTTGCGATGCTTCAGCGAAAAACTGGCGGTAGACTCTGCCATTATGCATATAATAAGTACACGCGCAATAAACGATCAATAAAATAATTTATCTCTCGCACTCGGCACAACACACCTTCGAATGGCGATATATGACTAATCCAGTTCAAAACAAGGTCAGTGATAAAAGTCATATAAACAAATATATCATCACTACCGCTAAATCACGTGCTATCGTGCCATGTGCTTGAGAGCAAAGGAACCTCCTCTTTACTTTGTTTAAGAATTAACATGCATTTCAGATAAATCAACTCTGTTGCGTAATATATTTAATTAAAACAGTTACGAAAATATAAATTTGACAATTCTCTTCCAAACATATAGTTATATACAGATATATCACCGTGTTAAATAACGAACTAATTTTTACCGCACGACAGTCTTTACCACAACAGCAGCCAATGAGAGGTGATTTGGTCACGTGAGCAGTAAGAGATACTGGGCAAGCTTACGTGAAACAAGGATTAGGAGTTGGAGCCGCATGCAGCAATGTTACTGAGAGCACACTTTCAGCGTGATGCCATCAACCTCGCTCTGCCCGTTACGCACCATCTACTGTACCGAGTAGCCGAAGGTGCATGCCATCCCTAGCCAGGAGGCCAAGACAATTGCAAACCACCTCGTGGAAAAACTATTCTATCGCTTTGGAGTGCCACTTGAACTACACAGGCATCAGAGCATAAACTTAATGTAAAAGTTGAGAGAATTACTTGAGCGACTTGCAGTGCACAAGATGCGCACAATGCCTCTCCACCCACAGTCAGAAGACATGGTCGAGTACTAGATTAAGACTGTTGAATACCTTAGGGAGAAGGTGGTTAACCTCCAGAGTGACTGGGAGGTCCTGCTGGCTTACTGCTCTTTTATCCATGACACTACCGGGGTGATTTCAGCTAATCTTAGTCTTTGGCAGGGAGTTACCTCTTCCATGCAATCTGATGTTTGGAAGCTCCCTGGGCAGAACAGCCCACAGTCTATTCCGTGAAGAACCTCGTGGACCATCTACAGAATGCAAAAGAGATGGCCATTAAGACATTCAGGTAACGAGCGATCGGATGAAGGCCCAGAACGACCAGAAGCCCTTAGCCAATGTTTCCAGCAGGGTGATCTGTTGTGGCTGTATCACCCTATCTGGACTAAGGGACGTTGCTCCAAGCTTCAATAACATGGCAAGGACTGTAACACTTGAAGAGGACCAACAAAGTATTCTACCCCATATAATGGTTAGACTGATTGGCTCTCACCAAGGCGGCCCGGATTCGATCCCAGGTGACCGCAAAGTGAGATTTGTGGTGGACAACACGGCGCTGGGGAGGGTTTTCTCCGGGATATCTGGTTTCCCCCACCATCTCATTCCACCGGTGCTCCATCTTCATCTCATGTATCATCAGTTTCATCGCCTGTGGTGCCGTTTGTAGTAAAAGCGGGCGTTAAACACTACACACATTAAACACTATACACTACCCCATATAGTCTCCCCCCAAGGGAAGATGTGGTAGTACACTCAGATCATTGGTCCCCTATGACAGTGCTGATTGGGATCTTTAACCAGAGGAGAGGGAAATGTCACCATGGCCACGGTTAATTACCGACACCTGGGTAACCCTAGCCGCATTAATAACCGGTTCCCTTGAGGTACTGCATTATTGTGTGCCATTTGTTGCCACCAAAGCTTTCGGTTTGAACCATTAGGGTATATTTGCCTTCAAGAAGTTTATTTCTCATGTAAGGGAACTACATAAGGGGCTGCTGAGTCTCCAGTTGTGTAGTTAAAATACTATGAAATCCTTAGTGGACAGTAAAAGTGAAAGCGTCGAGTGCAGTGAGTTGTTGTGCGCAGCCTGATTTAAATGTATCTAAACATTAGCACTACGCTAACCACTAGGATCAATTACATTTATTTTGAATTTGTGCAACAGTGATTTAAGTGGAATATTTGTACTATGCTAAACGCTTAGAAGGCAAATAAAAGTGTGATTAGCAGTAACTGGTGTTTTCATTTGTTACAGAATGTATAAAACGGCTCTTAACACAGCAAAAGCTAAATACTATTAAAAATTAATATACAATTCTATTAATAAACCTAAGGGCACATGGGTAGCTATTTCTATATTAGCAAACAATTCTAAATTTCATTTTACTGTACCAGATTTTAATGTAACTTAACTTTCATTTTATTAAATAAATTGATATCATTAGGTAATTTAATGACAACAGTCAGGATTTCAAAGTATTTTAAAATAAACATTATGAACCTCCGTGAATTTCAATTTTAGCAATTTAATTTGGAAAATGTATTTTTGGCTATGTTGAAACTTACAAATAATTCTAGTGTTTAGGTATTTCTAAGCTAATAAAACTAGCTGCATATTTTATTTCTGAGCTGATAACTCATATATTCAATATCTGCACTGATCAATGTACATTTTCAGATGCAAAATTGAAACTGAGTTTTTATTTATGGATGCACTGCTGTGGCTCTCTGCGTTCCATTCTATAGTGGCTATGAAAGACCGCTTAATTTTACTCAGAGGCCTCTTTATCAGCCATGAAGCTATTAACTGCTGCAAATCTACGACACGCGACCACTAGGTTTGCTTCCCTTCCAAAGGATGCCATACTAAATTGTTTACGCCAGAAAAAGTCCATCAGCCTCCACCAGGTTTGTACCCACAACTTTGGGAATCAATGGCTAGCATGTTATCCCTAGAACCCAGAGGATGACCTTTTTAGATGCTTTTAAATATAAGAAGGTGTTTCCAATACATAAAAAGTGTGTATTTTTCAAAACATGGTGATCCTTCCCCACTCCTGTGCCAAAGGTGGTGTTTACTTCAGATTTTGGGTTTACAGGTTTTAACTTGATGCACTGCCTCTGTTTCTGAACAACCTACTCTCTCACGCTATGCATACCCAATTCCTACATCTAATCGCTTCAATCCTTAAAGTGAAGCACCAGGCCACGATTCTTCTGACACAGTCTCCATCTCTCAGAAAGAGAAAATTCCTCCTATATGTGTCTGCAATGTGCACAATTATCAATTGCTACTACAAGATGTAAAAGAATGTGTCTTATTTGAATTTCACACTGAGCTACGGGAAGCCATTCTTAAGGTCTACACTTCGACGTCCACAGACTACCGCAACCTTACCACGTACTTGACATCAATTAAGCAAGAATACTACACATTTCACAACCCTTCAGGCAAACTTTTTTCAGTTGTCTTACGCAACCTACCGTGTTCCCTCAGTGACCAAGAGATTTATGATGAACTTTGTGCTCAGAACTTCCCTGTTCGTAAAGTTACACGTTTACTACGTATGAACAAGGAACCGATGCCTATCTGTGTGGTTGACGTCCTTAACAATGACCAAGGTAAACATATTCTTAATCTATCCTGACTACTGTACAGCGTAGTCAAAGTAGAACATCGCCGACACAATAGGGAACTGCCTCAGTGTACTAACTGCCAAAACTATGGACACACCAAAAATTACTGCCACCTAGAGCCCCGCTGTGTTCGCTGCACAGGCAACCATCACTTTTCTCAGTGCACGAAGCCCTCTACTACACCAGCTCAGTGTGTTAATTGCCAACAAGATCATTCGGCAAACTATCGCGGTTGTTCTCATTACTTACAGCTGAAGGAACGACAGTCTCAGCACTTTCAGCAGCAGGCAACACCATCCCGTCACAATTCACAGCAACCAACCTCAGCTTCTCAACAACAGCCACTGGTTCAGCAACAACAAGCACAGCGTCCACAACAGCAACAACAAACACGACATAGTCCTTCCGCAACTGTTTCTTCTCCGCCATCACAGACTTATTCACAGGTACTGACTGGGCGTTCACCTCCCTCTCAAGGACGTTCTTCAATTCCTTCACCAGAGGATTCTGCATCTGCACCCCCGTCTTGGACTTCCTTGAAAGAAATGATTGCACCGCTAGGTACTTTTCTGTGTAATCTGTTTTCTCCAGTTCTCCTGCAACTACTGCAACTTCTTCGTTCCCTTCTTTCTCCAATCTTTCACAATGGCCACCCGTAATCTGTCATCTCTACGTCAGCTCACACTCCTGAATTGGAACTCTAACGGTATTCGGGCTAAACGCTCCTCCTTCATAGCATTTCTTACGCATCACAATGTTGATATAGCTTGTGTAACAAAGACACATTTTCTTCCCAATGAGAATTTCACTGTTCCTGGTTACGTCATTTACCGGCAGGACTGTGACGCAGATAAAGCATCTAGCGGAGTGGCTCTTCTCATCCGACGTTCTCTGAGTCACAGCAAGATATTTCTCCCACATGTGCCCAATTTGGAAGTGGTGGGTATTAAACTCTATTGTGCAGACGGTGGAGACCTTGTCATTCTTAGCGCATACAAACCACCGAATCGCAGGCTGAATACTACATATCTCTCACTTCTCTTCCCTGTGGGGAACAGCACTCTTCTTCTAGGTGATCTCAACTGTAAGCATTCCTCCTGGGGATGCCGAACGACAAATCCAAATGGCCAACTTCTGTTTACAGCCCTTGCTACTTATGGCCTATCGATATTGGCACCCGAAGATCCTACTCATTTTCCTTCCAATCCCTTATTTGTCCCTGATATTCTAGATATCGGTATACACCATAATCTAAACCTGCCCACTTTTGTTTCTTCCATACCAGATCTTGATTCTGATCATTGCCCGGTGATTGTCACCTTTTCTATTCCACCTGCCTTCCACCAATTAGCTCCTAGGCTGCTCAACGGTTACATTCATTGGGAAACATTCCAGTCTCATCTGGATGTAACACTCACCAGTTCGTACCAACTTGCCACTAATCACAATGTGGATCGATACAGCACTTCACTGACACCATTTGCAGCTGCGCCAGACTTTCCACTTCTCCACATAGACAACATCATTCTTCCCCCTTCTTACCCCTCTCCATTTTAAGTTTCATCTGAGAAAAACACCATGTTCGTTGACAGAGGAAACGGAACCGACAACCCTGGCTCCGTCGAAAGCTCAACGGACTCATTCGACGGGTGAAACTGGAGTTGGAGCGACATCGTCTGGAGTCCTATGAGCGCTATCTTGCGTCACTCTCTCCTTCTGACCACACGCTGTGGGAGGCCACCAAACATGTTCTTCGTGAGCCGACTGTTGTACCGACCCTGTCTGCAGGTGATAGACTGGTTACAGATATTCCCACCAAGTGTGAAATTTTGGCCGATCACTTTGAGCGTGTGTTTGCACTTCCCATATCAGCCGATGATGAGACTGTTGCAGACGTGGAAAAGGAGCTACATACCTATCGCACTCGACCCACAGTCTCACAAAGGATTTCATTTACAAGCCCAGGGGAACTATCTTCCCTGATTCGAGCCCATCCCCTTAAGAAATCTCCCGGGTACGACTTGGTTCCTAACATTGTTATCAAGAAGCTCACCAAAAAAGCAGTTGCATACTTGTCACCCATCCTCAATGCTTGTCTACGCCTCGGCTATTTTCCTCGCACCTGGAAGTTTGCCCATATAGCAGTCTTCCATAAGCCCAATAAACCCAAACATCTCCCCGAAAGCTATCGTCCTATAAGTCTGTTGCCGACCCTCTCCAAGCTGTTTGAAAAAGTAATTCATCGCCGTCTTCTGTCTTACCTTAATCATAACCATGTTCTTCCGCCTTATCAATTTGGATTTTGTCATAAACATTCCACTACCCATCAGCTTTTATGACTAACTCAGTCAATTGTTCACGGCTTCAAGGCCCATCAGTATACCACGGCTGTCTTCCTTGATGTGGCACAGGCATTCGACAGGGTTTGGCATGATGGTTTGCTCCTTAAGCTCTACCGCATCAGTCTTCCTCATCACATCTAATCCACAGTTTCCTCTACGACAGCAGCTTTTCAGTACGCATTGGAGGAAAGCTTTCATCCCCATGTAATATTACTGCAGGTGTCCCACAGGGTTCAATCTTGGCTCCTACTCAATTTAATATATACATTTCTGATATTCCTAACTTAGCTCCAACTTCTTTAGCTCTTTACGCTGATGACACAGTACTATATTATTCTCATGTTAATCTCCAGCACGTACAACAAGTAGTACAGCTCTCTTTAGATCGCCTAACTCATTGGTTC